>SZWC01018291.1:31253-42067 GCA_023375785.1 Penium margaritaceum
TTGCTGCTGCTGCTGTAGCTCTGCTGCTCATCAACAGCTTGTGCAAGGAGGAGCCTCCTCCTTGCACATGTCGTCGATCTTGTATCCCTTATGGACGCTCTCATAGTCAAAGAAGAGGTATGGCTTGGTGCATGGGTCCAGTTTGTCATCATGCCGTTGCACCAACTTCACCACCACAAGTGTCTTGCATCCAAAGACCGTCAGGTTCCCAACAATAGGCTTGCACCAACTCTATACCTTCTACCACCACCTCTACCTAGATGACTCCCTGGTCTGCCGCACACTCGACCTTGTCCTTTGTGACTACCATTAACTTGGCTGCCTTTGTGTAGTGATGAAACCCCACCTTCTCAACTTGAATGTGCTCCTCAGCACTGGAACCCAGGCACCGCCTATTGGACCCCATGAAGTGGTGATTTTTGTCAAGAAGCCCTTGTTGTTGGCCTTCGCTTCTTCCGGGCCCTTGCTAGCACATTTTCCCTCATTGCTATAATTGCAGCACGCACCCTTCCTGTGGCCCTCATTGCCTATGCCCTTGCATGAGCCTCCCTTGCTTCCAATGCTACCATTGTGTATTTTTGGGTCGAGGGCTGATGATGATGATGATGATGATGATGATGATGGTGATGATGATGAGGCCTCCTTGCTGTCAAGACATTACATCTTGTTGCGTAATCTGCGACTGCGCCATTAGAGAGCTTGTCCCCAGTCCACCTTCTTAGGGAGGTGATAAGCGGGTTCCAACTTTAAGGTAAGGCCATGAGGAGGGCCATCCCCTGCAGCTGCGATTCAACATTCCACCCCGCTCTCTTGTATTAAAAGACGAGAGACTCAATCTGATGCACGTCTTACATGATGTCTTTGCCCTCCTTCATCCTCACCATTAGAAATAGCTTCATTGCAAATTCTTGGTTCAATAGTTCCAATGATTGCTGGATGGTGTGAAGCTTTTTCCATACCTTGGCTGCCAGCATGCAGCCTTGGAAGTTGCCCCATTGAGTATCAAAAGCGGAAGATGGCAGGAGCATGAGTGCCTCCCTATTCTTCTTTTTTTATACCTGTTGCATCTTCGAGAACCTCTGTGCCCTTTACCAGGTCCAGCAGCCCCTTGTGTTACAGGTGGATCTCCAAGTGCAACCTCCATAGCCCAAAACCAGATCCACATGCAAAATTCTGGATGACTCCTGCACCGTGTTGTGACTCCTGCACCGTGTTGTGCTTCTGCTACCGGGATTGTTGGAAGTTGATGGTGAGGCCGTCCGAGACGCTTGTCCCATCTTCTGCGGAAGTCGTAATAGTTATAGAGACAGTAAATAATGTGGTCCCAAAGCTATTCATTGGAACACTGCTTTAGTGTGGCCTCTCTTTGCTGTGACACACAGCTTGTTTGTGCAATAATCTGAGATGAAGTGTGAACTTCTTGTTTCCACATGCTGTGTGAGCAGAGTTCTGGAAAAAATATGCAACACCCAAAAACAAAGGAGCTTAGGATGAACTTTGGTTGATATCTTGGACGGAAACCACGTCAGCAAAGTTCTAGGGCCTACTCAAGAGCTTTCAAACACTGGATATGATTAAGCTCAGTGTTTTCTGTGGGCTCCGATGTGCATCATACGTGCTCAGCTGCTTAGCATTATGATAGCATGAGGGCCGCTTGACGGATCACCCTCAAGTACCAATATCTGTACCAAGTCACCTTTCCCAAGACGCAGGAGCTCCAAAATACATTTGCACCCTTTGGAGGCACCTTGGTTCTATAATTATCAAACCTGGTGCTTGGTGTTGACGGTGTTTGAAACCTATCTGCGGAAAACCTGTCATAATTTTAAAGGCCTTGCGTAACAAGCTGCATTTCCGTTTTGCGGATCCAAAACCCAGATCATGGATATCCCCTAGAAACGGCTTGTAAAACTTAGCATAAATCATATGCCAGAATTTGACGCTCTTCTTTTGGTGTAATTTGGAGCAGTGATTGAGCTAAGTGCTCGAGTAACAAAACACAATACTGAGAAACGGCCAAATCCCCCGCCAAATCCACCTTGCGGTTTTGCCTACACACCCAACGTGCGGTGATGGCGCAATGGCCCGGTGGAAGGCCCACCTTCACGTAAATGCCATGATCTTTGATAGCATCAAGCTCTCCACACATGGCCTGCTCCCAGGGGGCCGTATTCAGAGCAGAGTGAGACCGGCAGACTAAGTTTGAATCAGGCGGAAGCACCACCATGCCACAAGGTGTGAGGGCAGTGGCAACAGAGGCTTGGCATGCTGCGGGACCAAAAGTGGTGGCCATGACAGCATGGGAAAACTCCACTTTTAGAGAGTAGCTGCGTGTTGAGTTGGGATGGATAACAGCGGCAGACAACCCAAGCGCATCCAGACCAGTAGCAGGAGTAGGCTGGTCTGTGGCAAGACGCTAAGGCAACAGCACACGTGGCCAAGCGGGGAAAGCTTCCCATTAAGCTGATCCTCTGGTTATCCTAGACTCGCGAGGGTCGCAAATCAGCATGACGATGGTGCCAGTGTTCATAAGGGCTGATGTGGTGTGGAAGCAGTCTGTGGGGAACCTGGATCTACACCCAGTTTGTAGAATTTATTTCCTCGAAAGCAAACATTTCAGACAGGCCAGACTAGACCAAAATTTTGCAAATCCGATCAAAAATAGTGTGGTTCTAGCATTTAGGGGGATAGAAGACTCAAATCGAAACCCAACCATTGCAAAAAAATGAGGGCTGGGATAGATGAACTCGCCACTATGATTGGAGCCAAAGACCTGCAGATTGCACTCACATCCACACTCCGCCTTGACGAGCCATGACTAAATCGTGGAACCAATGTCACTCTTCAAGCAGAATGCAAAGGTCCAATGGAAGCGCAAATATTTTTCAGTCAAGCAAAGGACATAACAACTGCCACCAAAGAATTATACTGGAAACAAACCCATGACATCAGCACAAAGGAGCGCCAGAGGCTCATGGGTGCGAGATGCGGATACATGAAAGGGTAAATGGAGCATCTTGCCTTGGATGCAGTCTAGGCAATCAGCTGTGCAGGGAGCTGAGAAAGTGGAACCATCCAATCTGGCTGCAGGCTGATGACAGCAGTGTGCACATTGCAGAGGCGTCAATAGAGCAAGCACATGTGCTTGAGAGAAAGAGTGGGCGCAACATGCACATGAGCGACGGCAGCAGTAGGCTGAGCCGACCCGAATAATAGGGCATGGTACAACTTGTCACAACAAGACCATGAAGAATGACGGGCCAGAAGCATTGGAGAGAAATGGTGCCGATGCTACAAGATGCAACGAAGTCCATGCCCTGATCATTGAGGGAAGAGATCAACAAAAGAAATGTCTCAAGTCCTGGCAAAAAAAATACATCAGGCAAGAAAACATCACCCTAGGCAGGCAGCATCTGGCCTGATCTGGTGTGCACCAAAACGGACATCACCGGCAGGACCCAGTGGCACAAACAATAAGTGAGACAATGTCATGTGGTGAGTGGCATCAAAACTGAGGATCAAGAACGCACGTTAAATACGAGCGAGTGACGACACATGACACGCATCAATGCTACCTTAAAAGGAAGAAGTGGATGATGCACAACATGTGCAGAGTGCCAAAATACAAGGACATGCCACATGCTTCCAGCCCTCAATCCATGTATCATCAACACCCGGACTGCCCAATAACGTTCCCTGAAGGGATCCATCCGGCTCACAGTGATGACCTCCGAACCCACAGACCACACTCAAACTATAATACGCAGTAGGAGGTTGAGGCGGACAAGGCCAGGACGCCGAGGGAGAACCTACACATGGATCCCTCAAAGAATGTGTGGGAGCCCATGACATGGAGGGTGATATGTCCGTACATCGGGGGCAAGAAACCCTCAAAAGGACCATGTACAACCTTGATTCCGCCTGCTGAGAGTCTGACACAGCTGATAGAAGGGAGGAATGTTATGTAATGGCGGCTGGTGTGTATAGCCACGATGGAGGTGTGTAGAATGCCGAAGGTGGTCTGTATACATGGAAAACCGAGTGAGATGAAGCCCATGCAAAGCGGGGTGGTGGCATCACGTGTGATGCCATGCTACCAAAGAAAAGACAACAGAGATTAAAACAATGGAGAATGCTGTTTATCCTCCCTAAAAACATTTTCCCTCTGGTGTGGACCTGAGTGTGCTGGGCATGCTGACCCAGAGATTGGAAATGATGAAGTTGAGGTTCCTTGCCACGCCGGACCACCACTGGGATCCATCCGGTGTCTCTCGTGTGCTTGCCTCCCTCTTGGGGAACCCATAGGTGTCCTCAGTCTTCATGTTTGGTCTGCATAGTACAATGTCTCGGGAACCTCGATTAGTGTGACTTTAGATAGGGAGATTGATTGTGGTTTGGTTTTCAGGCATGGTTCATGGCAATCCACCCATTATGTGTGATACGCGAGGGCTTATCTCTCGTTTGAGCTTGATGCACCGGCGAGCTCCGCTCACCGACCCGATGGGTGGATCTGGTTTCTTGAAACTCACCCGCTTAGGCTCTTAGCTGCTCAAGCTCAACACTTGGGTTTTTCGGAAAACCATGGCCGCCATGCAAACCCGGCCTTTCTTACTTGTTTCTTTATCAAATTGAGCAAGAGAATTTGCATCTGAATCGTAGAAACATTCTCATGGCATCAGAGCCTCTTTCAGGACCAGATAAGGATGCCTAGGGGCAGCGCCGGGCAGAAAAGGTGGCGGCCGAGCCACGCGCAGGACCAGATCCGCGCAGCTGCCACAAAAGCAAGCCGCGCTCGCCACCAGGGGCCTTCAAAGCCCTCCCCTTAGGCCATGCACGGAAATCAGAGGTGGCAAGAGGCAAGGGGAACCCCACAAGGGTAGGAAAGGCGTGGGAGGAAGAGCCCAAGCGCCACATCCGCCCCTTCAGCTGGCGGCGGGGTCCCTTGGCTCACAGACTATGTGCGCAGGTCACAGGTAGCCTGAGCAGCATCACTAGGTCAAGACAAGGCAGTTTCCATGAGTGAATGGCTCACGACAGAAAACTGGACCCACAGTGGGCCCAGCAAATTGCTGCAAAAATTTAGTCCCGCTGCAACAATGACAGCCAGGACCCACGTAGCCAGCTTAGGACCCTCTTTACCCACAACAGCCATGAGCCAAGCGGCATCTACGCCAGAAGGGCCTGGCGTTGGAGGCAGTGGCAGTCCCTCCGCTGGCGTCGGTGTTGGCACGTGCGCCAACGCTAGTGGGGGAGCTGGCGCTGTCACAGTGACGTGGGAGGACCTTGGCAGGGTCATGTCCCAGAAGGACTTGATGCCACCCCCCTTGGGCGCGCGAGACTTCCTTGCATGGAAGGACGTCTTTCTAGCATAGACGGCCGAGCACGCATTAGAGGAGCTGTACATTTTCCCATCAACTGACGCGATTGTGGATCGCTTCTTGCTACTGGCTTTCAGTGCCCTGGTTCAAGCGCTGCTCGACGACCAATCATATGCCATCTGCCACTTTCGCTTTGGCAGCAAAGGGGAGGACCCAGCAGATCCTTGCAGTGATGCTCCACACCCCTATGAGGCATGGCAGCACCTTGCTATGCGCCATGAGGAACGGGGAATGGCACTGGTGATCTCACTGCGTGACAGAATCCATGGCCTGTATCCCAAATCGGGGACACCAATAGCAGAGTATTGGAATGCGGCAATAGATCTTCGTCGCTGCATCTTCGGGCTTGGAACGTTCTAATCCATGCTCAAATGGACGGACCCTACTCTGCTGTACCTTGGAGAGCTATACAGAGATTTTCTACAAGGGCTTCTGCAACGCCTTCGTGTGACAGATATTGAGAACACAGACCTTGTTGAGGCGTTCAAGGAGCTGCAACACTACGAGGACATTCTGCGTGGAGAGGAGTGAGAGTCCCACACCCCGAAACCCACTGCCTTCGTCCATCATTCCTCGCCAGTTGCTTCTTCTTGATCTGACCAGGGAGGAGATAAAGGCGGAGGAGGTTGGAGTCATGGAGGATCAGGCACTCAGTCACGCGGGAGGATGAGGCCGTGGCCGAGGCGGTGGTGCAGGGCACACGTACAACTATTGCGCCAAGCATGGCCACTTCTGGCGTGCATTTCCAGACCTCCAACATATCATGATGCCATCGCAGCAACAGCCGTCGCAGCAGAGGTTTATCGCTCCGATGCTTTGCCCACAGTTTGGGCACCATCTGGAGCCACCAAAATGGTCTACACCAATGGCTACAGGATCTAGAGCTCCTGTACCCTTCGGTGGCGTCACCTACACACCATCTCTCATGCATCCGCCGGTGGGCCCGCCGCTCTATCAGGGGCTAACCCTGATGTCCCTGGGCCCCTTCTCCGTCCCACCAAACGCGGTCGTCCCAGTCCCCACACCCGCGTGGGCGCAGCATGTCTATGTGGACATGGGCCAATTGCAGCAGCCCACAGCAGGAGCACCTATGGCAGGGTGGAAGGTACCCATGGAATTGCAGACCCTAGAACCAACGGCCATGCCACAGTCACCAGGTCAACGACTGGCGCACACTCATGTCACCACATCACATTTACTCCCAATGCATGAATGGTTGTTTGATACTGCTGCGTCACATCACATGTCACCAAACCACCAGCTGTTTGTGTCATTATATGCTGCGCACGATATAGAGGGTGTGAAAACAGATTCTGGGGAGGTGTTGGAGGTTGAGGGTGTGGGCACAGTGGCTTTGCAAGCACTTGGTGGTGTGTCATGGCTGACCGGTGTTTTGTACGTCCCCAAGTTGAAAGTGAACCTGCTGTCTGGGGTTCATCTGGATCGCCAAGCAAACATGTCCACTCTCACACAAAAGCAATGCTGCATGTTGTTTGATATTGCTGGTGCACTATTGGCTGATGGCCCCTTGCATGCTGACATGCTTTACAGACTCACCCTCTTTCCATTGATGCAAATGTACTCACACAGACCACAGACACATGTCATCACTGCCACCGATGCAAAGCACAAAGACCTGTTGCACCACCGACTAGCACGCATCAACACTGAGTTAGTCACTGATATGATTAAATACACAGTAGCACATGATCTCATGCCTACAGACTGCCCTCATGACCTTAGTGTAGATGCATGTCTTGACTGTCACGAAGGCAAGGCTCACAGATAGACCTTTCCCAGGTCATAGAAGGTATGCAAGGCGGCCATTGAACTGGTTCATGCAGACCTGACTGGGCCTATGCCTCTGCCCTCTGTCATGCATGGGTCACAATACATTCTCACACTGACAGACGATTCCAGTCGATTTTTTTGGACGTTTCTACTAGAGTCCAAGGTGGATGTTCAATATGCCATTGTAGAGTGGATACCTCATGCTGACCGTCAGACTGGCTGCAAGCTGTTTAGACTGCGAACGGACAGAGGAGGAGAGTTTATGGGCACCTTAACAGCATAACTGAAAACCAAAGGTATAGAGTAGCAAAGAAAGCACCATACACTCCACAGCAAAACGGTGTAGCAGAAAGGTGGCATAGGACCCTTGGTGATGAATTACGCAATCTCTTGGGAGAGTCGGGTCTGTCTTTTGGTTTCTGAGAAGAAGCAGTCAAGTACGTGACTTGGGTATGGAATAGGGTGCCGCAAGGGTCCCCGCCCAAGTCAGTCACACCATGGGAGCGATGGTTCAAAGAAAAGGAAGAATTAAGATGAACCAGGGTTTGGGGCACCATGGCATGTGTGTGGTTTACACAGCTACAAAGAGACCACAAAATCAGCTCACAAGGCCAATGGTGCGCCTTTGTAGGGGTCTCACATGCGTCCAAAGCCTGCAATTCTGGGATCCCATCAATCACAGTTACCTTGAAAGCATGGATGCCTCCTTCTGGAGCATATGTCCTACAAAATTTCGGCACTTTTTGCAACTTCCCACACATCACCATCCCTGAACAGTACTCAGACTATGTGAGCATACCTGTGTTTTTCCCTCACACACCCACAGTGCACTCTAGGTACCCAAAGCAACAAGGAAACACCGAAAGGCCATCACCTGTATCCATAGATCTACTGACACCCAAAGATCTACTAAGTTCGGACTCCAGTGCCCCCCACACGCCCACTGGCTTAAAAACTCAAATGTCGCTGAGCAGCACAGAGGATGTAAGGACTTCGTCGCCATAGCCGGTACGACGCTCCTCACGCAATGTTCCGCGTACGAGCTACAAACAGATTTATCACACAGCTGGTCCAGTTCACATGGACCATACTATCACGGAGCCGCAGACACTTGCTGATGCACGGGGGCACGCTGATGCGGCTGAGTGGGATAAAGCCATGGTGGCTGAGTTGAATGCTCTTCCGGAGCATGGTGTGTACGAACTCGTACCCTTGCCACGTGGGCACAAATCTGTTGATTTCAAGTGGGTTTACAAGCCCAAAAGGAACTTGGCAAGACTAATCAGAAAGTACAAAGCAAGGCTGGTGGCCAAGGGCTTCCACCAAATACCAGGCCAGGACTTCACAGAGACCTATTCCCAAAATGGGAAGTACGGAACTAGCCGAGCACTGTTGGCTGAAGCGGCATGTGAAGATTGGGAGGTACATCAAATGGACGTAAAGAACGCCTTCCTCAATGACCCACTGGAGGATGACTTGTACGTCAAGAAACCGGAAGGGTTTGATGATGGTACATACCGTGTGTGGCTGCTTCTCAGGGCTCTCTATGGGCTTAAGCAAGCCCTGCGCTGTTGGAACAAAGAGATTCCGTGTACACTCAGATCAGGAGGGTTCATCCAAAATTTGAGCGATCCTTCCCTCTTCCTACGTTGGAATAATGGTCTTCCAGTTACCTTGTTGTTCTATGTGGATGACCTGCTTACACTATCACCCTCTCTCTCCCTCTCTCTCTCTCTCTCTCTCTCTCTCTCTCTCTNGCGCTGTTGGAACAAAGAGATTCCGTGTACACTCAGATCAGGAGGGTTCATCCAAAATTTGAGCGATCCTTCCCTCTTCCTACGTTGGAATAATGGTCTTCCAGTTACCTTGTTGTTCTATGTGGATGACCTGCTTACACTATCACCCTCTCTCTCCCTCTCTCTCTCTCTCTCTCTCTCTCTCTCTATCTCTCTCTCTCTCTCTCTCTCTCTCTCTCTCTCTCTCTCTCTCTCTCTCTCTCTTCTCAGAAATGAAGAACCTGCTCACCACGCACTACAGCATGACAGACCTGGGTGATGCAATGAACTTCTTGGACATGACTATCACCAGAGAAAGGACTGCTTGCACCCTCAGGCTGCACCAAGGACGGTTCATTGCACATCTCACAACACGCTTTTAGCACTTGATACAACATCTTCCACGAAAGGACCCACCGATGAGCCCTGATGTGTACGCATACCTTTTGGAGGCAAAAATCACAGATTCTGGACGAGAGTGTGACCCCACACTGTACAAGCAAATCACTGGAAGTCTGTCATATCTTGCTTCCACCACACGTCTCGATATCTCTTATACAGTGAATTTACTGGCACAGTTCATTCAACAGTCGTGCAGCACACATCTCAGAGTATTGCTGAAGCTGCTTTGCTATGTGATGGACACAGCTGAGCTTGGCTTGGTCTTTGCACCCTCTGCGAGTCCTGTGTTGGATGGATATTGTGACAGTGACTATGCACGTGACCGTAAGGTACACAGTCGTGGTGGTGATGTGTTTCGTGTGTGGGATCCGACAGTGTCGTGGAAAAGTGAGAAGCAATCATGCATGACTTGGAGTGTGGCTGAAGTTGAGTGCATGGCACTGGGTGAAGCTGCATGTGAATGTTTTTGGCTGGGGTGACACCTTGAGGAATTGGGGGTGCACACTCATGTTGTGACACTGCATAGTGAAATTTCTGCTGCATGCCACATCGCTGAGGATCATGGTGTGTTGTATCCTCACACAAAGCACATTAGCGTGGAGCACAATTTTGTTTATGAAGCAATGGAAGCAGGCATTGTCCAATTGTGTCCGATAGGTGGTGATGCTCAGCTGGCCAACTTTCTTACCAAGGCAATGCCATCTTCTGCACTACATCTCCAACTTGAGAACCTTGGCCGCATCCCCATCAACTCACGTCCAAGGGGGCATGTTAATCCTCCCTGTACATGTTTTCCCTCTGGTGTGGAAGTGAGTGCGCTGGACATGCTGACCCAGAGAGTGGAGGTGATGCACGTCAAGGCTCCTTGCCAAGCCGGACCACCACTGGGATCCATCCGGAAATTTTTGTGTGTTTGCCTCCCTCTCACATAATTGTCTCATCTCTAGCGTCACTTTGTGTTACATTCCTTGTGAAACCCATACGTGTCCTTAGACTTTATGTTCGGACTACATTGTACACTGTCTCGGGAACCCAGATTAGTCCGACTTTAGATAGGAAGACTGGTTGTGGTTTGGTGTGCAGACATGGTTTGGGGCAGTCTTCCCTTTTTGCGTGACACGCGAGGGCTTTGCCCTCGCTCGAGCTTGATGCGCCAGCAAGCTCCGCTCACTGGCCCAACGGCTGGGTCTCGCTTCTTGAGAGTCACCCGCTTGAGCTCTTAGCTGCTCAATCTCGACACTTAGGGTTTTTCGGAAAACCATGGCTGCCATGCAAACCCGGCCTTTGTTTACTCGTTTCTTCACTGAATTAAGCATAGAAGCATTTTCAAACCCCCCCTACCCCCCCTCCCCCCCCCCACAGCACGTAAAATGTCTGTGTGTGATTGGCTCACAAGAGTGATATCTCCCAAGGTACCAGGAAAGATACTCAAGTACACAGGTCTCGACCAGAAATGGATAGATCGTAA
>SZWC01018292.1:32259-46375 GCA_023375785.1 Penium margaritaceum
CCCCCCCCGTATAAGGAAACCTGTTGGGTCCCGCTATCGTGGGACCCAGCAGGAGCACGGGCAAGCCAAAAAAAAACCCCAAACCCCCCGAATGTGACTTTGGAAGGGTTATGGTTGTTTGATGTTTTGGGTCAAGAAAAAGGCACTGTTGTACTTTACAGTTGTAGCACATTTAATGAAAAAGTACAAATGCATGTCTGTTTTTGCAAACTCTAAGTGGAGTTGTGAAGCACTTAACCAGGGATTTTTTTTGTGTTTAATTATTGTTGGCAAACCTTCTACGAAGTTTTCTATGTTAAAACATTGAAATACACTTGTATGTCTATGAACACACATTGTAAAGTAAGTTTTGTTTCATTTTCCATGAAGGTACCACAAAACTTCTAAATGCATATATTTACTATGTACACTAAATGACGAGTGTATGTTTTAGGGGTGGTTAACCATAAATGGTTGCGGTGGATGGCGATCCCGAGGTAGTACTCGAGAGGACCCATGTCCTTCATTTTGAACCTTTTGCTGAGGTCAGACTTCAGCTCATCAAGCAGCTCAACCAAAGACGAGCAGATGATCAGATCATCCACATACAGTGCAACGAGCATCAGCCCACTCCCATCATCGTGCACGTACATGCTCGAGTCATTCTAGCAATGCGCGAAGGAGAGACATGTCGTGGAACCGTCCATCTCTTTGTACCATATCCTTGGGGCCTGCTTCAGCTTGTAGAATGCTTTCACCAACTTCCATGCCTTGCCCTTGGGAGCTTTGATTCCTTCGGACACCTCCATCAACACTTCCTTGTCGAGCTTTCCGTGAAGGAAAGCTATCGTGACGTCCATCTAGTGTATCTCCAGGTTCTTTGTGGCTGCGATGACAAGGAGAGAGGGGATGGAGGCAAAGGTCACGACGGGTGTAAACGTCTCCTCATACTCACAGCCCGAGCGTTGAGAAAACCCCTTTGCCACTACCCTTGCCTTGAACGTTTCTATTTTTCCATCTTGCGTCCTCTTCACTCCGAGGACCCACTTGCATCCCACCACGTGGGCCTTGTCAGATCTATCCACAAGTACCCACGTGCCGTTCTCGGCAATGGACGTGTGCTCGTTGTCCACTGCCTCCTTCCACTTGGCCGCATCCCGGTGATTCATCGCCTCTGCCACTGTGGATGGCTCTGCCTGAGCCATGCACGACCAGCTAAGGCTAGTCCAATCGTCCTCAAACCGCAAAGGTGCTTTCTTTGGTCACAAACTATGCCAGGGTACTGGTGCGGCTTCCTACTTTGCTGCTGGTGCTACCACAGGTACTGGTGTGTCGTCATCGTCGTTGGAAGAGTTGTCGGATTCCAAGTCAGGCTTGAAAGCCCTGGACGCCTCGATATCCTCATCCATGTCCGATGATGTGTCATCCTGCGCACCTGCTCTCCCATTCCCACCACCTACTGGCAAAGTGAGCTAGTTTTTGGGTGCTTGGTCTCTGGACTCAAGCAGTACTATCCACTCACCCACCTTGGGAGTCTGGATTGGATCCAGCAGCTCTCCCTTTCCACGGGTGCATTCGTCAAACTCAACGTCGTGGCTCCTCACAAGCTTGTCTACCGTCTAGTCCCAAAGCCGATAGGCTTTGTGTGACGTGTCACACCCAACCATGATGGACTTTTTGGAACGTGATTCTAGCTTGTCTCCACCTTCTCCCGACTGGATCTTCACCTATGTAGTTGACCCAAACACCTTCAGATGAGAGGTGTTGGGTTTCTTTCCCAACCATGCTTCTCGTGGGGTCTTCATCTGCTTGTCCTACTCTTTTCTATGCTTCCGCAAGGCAATAACTGGTGTGAGGTTCAAGAGGTAGCAGGTCGTTGTTGGAGCTTGAGCCCAAAAGCGAGGTGGGAGCTTGGCGTCGAAGAGCATACTTCGCACCATGTCGAGTAGGGTCTGGTTCATCCTCTTGGCCACGCCATTGTTTTGGGGGTTGTAAGGGGTGGTTTGCTCGTGGCGGATGCCATGATGCTTGAGCCAAGGCTTGCATGCCTCGTACTCATCCCCGTTGTCACTCAAGAGCGTCTTCACCGTCTTGGATGTTTGCCGCTCTACCATGGCGACAAACTCAAGGAGCTTCTCCTTAACCTCCCCCTTTGTTTTGAGGAAGTAAATCCACAACTTGCGGCTGTGGTCGTCGATGAAGGTTAGGAAGTACTTGCTTCCTCCATTAGACGTTGTGCGAAAGGGTCCGCACACGTCACTATGGATCAGGTTCAAGACATTCTCCGCTCGTTAACCTCCTCTCCCAAATGGCTTCTTCTTTGCCTTTGCTTGGAGGCATGGTTACACAATGTACACCCCTTTCCATGCTTCATGGTGCACCCTTCCATTCCGCGGACTACCTCTTGCTCTTACATCTTCTGCAGCGTACTGTTGGCCATGTGGCCAAATCGACAATGTCACAGATCAGCGTCAGTGTCCTTGGTTGATGTGGCGGCCGCAGCGGTCGCCGGCGGTGCATCCTTTGGCTTCGGTGCCGCTGTCTTAGTCGCACATGCTAGTCCCTCATCTGACGCCTTGGTGACTTTGGTTTGAAGCACATAGAGGCTGTCGACTCTTGGAACTTGAAGCATGAGGTCGTCTTTGGTGTACAAAACTTTGATGTCCTCATTTTTCAGGGCCACGGCTTTCTTGTTGGTGAACACCACTATCATGTTGTTGTCAGTGATTTGTGAGAAAGACTGCACGTTTTCTTTGAAAGAGGGCATGTACGCCACCTTTGAAGATTGACCTCCTTCTCGACACCATTCACGTTGAAAGTGATCGCCTTGTCCCCCCCCCCATGGCTTGAACAACGCCGCCATTTGCACACTTGATGCGCATGTCAGATTTGGCAATGGAGACAAATCCACCCTTCTCTTTTGAGGAGTGGTCGTTGGTGCCCGAGTCAAGTGCAAATGCCCCGGGCCTAAGGAGTGATGCCCCCTTCATGGGCAACCCTTCAGCCATCATGCTGGTGAGCTCCTTCTTCTCTTTCCCATCTTTGTTTCCGCCTTCTTTCTTAGGGCTGTGACAATCCCTAGCCCAGTGCCCAGCCTTGCCACAGTTGTGACAGTTTCCGGGCTTCTTGGAACTCTTCCCGCCACCACTGCCTTTCCCTCCACCACCACCGCTTCCGTTATTGCCTTGACCAGAGCGAGAGCGTGCACCTTGTCCCTCGAAGCAAGAGGCATATGCTGAAATGTTTGCCTCACTGCCACTACGTCGCATAGACTCGTTGCGGACGTGTTTGGCAATAGCCTCATACGTCAAATCTGCCTCCTTCCAACCACCAAATACAGTGATCAAGTACCCCCAGCTTTCCGACAGTGCCATCAGAAGGATCATGGCACGCATGTTGGAGTCGAGATTCCAATCCATTTGCTGGATCTCTTGCAGCACGTTGTCGAATGAATGCAGAAATACGGGTATCAATTCTCCTTCGCTCACCCTCATCAACATCAACCTTTGGAAGATGAAGAGTCAGTTTGCTAAGGCTTTTGATTAATATGAGTGATCGTTATGCGTAGGCCTCGGCGGCCGATGTCCATCCTGTGATGTGGGAGTGTTGAGTCTCATTGATTGATGTCACAAGTATGGTGAGATCCACGTTGTTCTTCATTGTCCATGCTGCAAGGTCAGCCACATGCGTAGTCAATGTCGCATCGACAGGTCCTGTCTCAATCCCTTTTAGGATGTCGAGGTAGCCACACACATTCATGACAATCTCAGACTGTCATTTCCACAAGGGACAACCTGTCCCCGTGAGTTTTGACATACCTTCCTCGAGGCGGGCTTGAGTCGGATCCGCCATTTTTGGCGGCTACTCATCTTCTCTGCTTCGCTGCTACTCTGCTTCGTTGAGCTCGATGAGGCTAATGATGCTGCTGACTACGACCATTGTCAAAAGGTGCAGTTAGTTCTGTTGCATACTCCTCCTACTGGTGATCGCCTAAGGCGATCGTGCCGTCGTGAGAAAAACAGACTTGGAGTCGTACCACCTTCTAAAGGAGTAGAGCTTTATCCCGTTGGGGCTCGAGGGTCTTGTCCAACACGGAAAGAGCTATTCCTTGTCCCCTAGTCTGCCACGTGCATGTACCCTACCTGAAGAAGTCGATGGAGCCGATGGAGCAGATAAAGTCGTCCGATGTTCGTGTCTCTGTTGTACCTGTGCGCCCTGCAAGACCACGCATGAGTCGGTCTTGGAAGCGTGCCTTAGAACCAGAAGTGTGGGTCCAAAACCCTTTGTCAATGCGCCGGATAGCAACGGTCTAGAAAACGGATCCCGACATGGGGTCCGCCAACCGCTCTTGGTATTTCAACCAAGATAATACATCACCCTCGAACGAGGGATCCACAATTTAGGTTCATTCAGTTTCCAACTTCAGGAAGTCCGCATGAAGGTCTTTAGTGTCTACCCTTGGTTGGCCACTCTGTGAGGAGTCTCAAAGGCAAGAACTATAAATGGATTCATGCAGGGTACAGGCTTTTTTACTTGCATAGCTTTGCTAATGCTTCCGCTTGCAGTGGCTCCACAGGAGCCAACCTCAGCCTCCAGTCCTACTTGGCGCGTCCTAAGACCGCCAAGTGTCATCCTCAAGGAAAGCTTAAGTAAGCTTCCTAGCAACTTCCTGTCCCATTTTGGGCCACAAAGAAAAATGCGGCCGTAGTGGGGTTTGAGCCCGTAACCCATGAGCTCCGACGCCTGTCCCAACTAAGCCACAAAGTTGTGGTTCCTATGATGATCTCTAGGGGACATACCCATTATGGGCAGTGCATTCCTAGGCTAACTTAGAATAGACCAAGGGGACGTACTTGATAGAGCAGTGCATACCTTGTCTTTCCATGCAACCAGCGAGCTAGCCAGTGTACAAGGTGTATACCATTCAACACAAGGATGGTCACTTAGAGGAGACTAAACTCAAGGTCAGGCACATACAGCACATTCGGGAGGAAAATAGCCCCACCAAGGGCCAACAAAACGGACAACGCTAACACCGTGAACTGGCAATAATTGACCAGAACCAGATCGGACAGAACATACTGAGCCCACTGGACCAAGGGAGACGAAAGACGAACGACAGGAGGTCATATGATGGGTGGCTCAAAAATCGATGATCCAGAAGCCAAAGGAGACACGAGCAGAGAGGAGAACAAGACAAACAACAAGCGTCCGCGGAAGGGAATCCTGAGGTGCACAACCAAGACGAGTGGGGAACGTATGGGACTGCCAACCATCAATCCATGAACAGTCATCAGGCAAGGTCCCCTGAACACACCTTGATGAGGTACCGCAAAGGCACCGCATCTGACTCACAAACAAACACACGAGACTGGCTACTCACACTCTAATCTCCCTGAGTACGAATCTGAAGAAGTTGTGTGAGACGGTCCTTAAGGGTGCGCTCCTCATTGCGATGGTCAATAGAAAGTCGGAGGAGTAGGTGACCAACCCCAATGGCTTAAGTGAGGGACCAGTGGTTGGAGTGGTGCAAGGGTGGTGGTGAGAGCGGAGGTAGAGGAGGAGGAAGAGGAGGGTGACATGACCGTCACAGCAGCTGTGGTAGAGGAGTAGGAAGTAACACCAGTATGAGCCTAGTGAGCACGCATGGCTGATGCAAGAAGGACGTCATCACGAAGTGCTATGCACTTTGGGGCAGAGTGATCAGTGGTCCCACAGTTCCAGCATGTGACCTCTAAAGGAGGTGTAGAGCCATTAGAGAATTTGCCACCGCGACCACGACCCCTGCCACGTCCACGGACGGACCGCCACCCCCGCTGCGTGAAGCAGCGAGAGTGATGTAAATGGCTGCGGTGGAAGGAGAGGAGGGAGTGGAGGTAGCAGCTACAGAGGAAGAGGATGATGCAGGTGTGACTGCAGTGAGAGTTGCACAATACAGGCGCTTGTTCTGCAAGTTGCTCCGCCAGTCAGTGAGCCCAGCGGCGGTGAACTCGTAGAGCGCTACAATCCCTAGGGGAGAGTTGGCAGGGACTGGGGCCCATGTTGCCTTTTCAAAGTCGAAGTCGACGTGGATTCGCCAAGTCGGCACCATGTCAACTTGGCATGATTCTCCAAGTCGACTTTGCCTATCCAAGTTGGGGTTTCAAACAGGGTAAACAAGGCTAAATTCAAGGCTAACTTTCCTCCACATCCATCTTCATCAATTTTACTTTGCATCATTTTGGTCTACACCATTTTTTGCTGTATTTGTGCTGGCCAATCATGAGAAGACATATGCATGACCATACCATTCCATATTACTAAGCTCAAGCTGAAACATTTATTGATCTGTGATGAACTTGGGTGAATTTCTCTATGATATTCAACAAGTCAAAGGTCGTCAATGAATGACATAGACATGGCACACTGAGTAAACTGGAAATGGACATTGCACTGAATCTGGAATGAAAAACTTGTAAGCACAAGAAAGCACAAGTACATGAAATCAGGTTAACGTCCCTTGCGAATCCTCTTGGGGGGTTATGTGCTCTTTGCACCTATAGCTGCAGCACTAGCTGCTGCTGACCCTCTGATGCACGCTTCAGTTGTATCACTGGCAGTTGCTGAACCCATTGCCCCTGCAGCTGTGCTTCTTGCAGGTGTAGAACCTGCTGCTGTAGATGACCCTGCTGCTGCACTAGTCCCAGTCAGTCCTGATGTTGCATTTGTCCCTACTAAGCCAGATGTTGCCTCAACATCCTTCCTCTTGCAAACTCCTTTCCTCAAAATCTGCCTCACATGCTCTTCCTCCTCTTCTTCCCTATCCTCTTCGTTCCCACTGCTAGATCCTCCTCCATCTTCCTCCATCTGGTCAATCTCATCATCCTCTGCCTCGTCGTCCTCATCCTTAGTGTTGCATCCTTCCTCCCCTGCCAAATGGGCCCTCACCTCGGCCACCTCTGAGTCATCTCCATCTGATCCATCTGCAATCAGTGGATCCCACACCCAATCTTCCTCCTCGTCTGGCTCGACCTCGCTGTCTGCTTCACTGTCGCTGTCACTAGCCTCCTCCTCTACAGCCTGCTTGATCTCAGTTGTCAACTTCTTTGCTCTTTTCTTCCCGTACATCCTTGTCAGGCACACGTTGACACGTACCAGCAGCTCCAGGGTTTTAACCTTCAATCTGTTGCGTCTTGCGGTCTGGGTCAGCTCGTTTTTGCTGGACACGCGCTCGTTGTCAGAACTACTGCACGGCTGCGCCAATAGCCTCATGGCAAAGGCTCTCAGTGTTGGGAGGCCTGTCATGTGGCGGGCGTGCCACTTGTATGCTGGCAGCTCACCAGCCATCACCTGCTGCACAGCTTCCTTGGCCCGCTGCACGTCCCTCGCCTTTGCAGGGTCCTCTTCGGGAGTCACCCGTCCATTCTCAAACCCCTCCAGCTCAGCGCAGAGCATGTCCTACTCCAGCTATCTGGCACAATTTCCTTGACAATTGTGTTCCAGGCCTCAATCATCTTCTCATCGCCATCGAATTTGTGGCTGAAATGCTGCAGGTGGCAACAACGTGTTGCGGCAAAAATGGGGCATGACATCTGATTAGTCCAACGGATGCTCAGGCGCTTAAAGGCAAACTTCACCCACTGTGGATTGCACGCAGCACGGCGGCTGCCCCGAGAGGCAGCAAGCTTGTTCAAAGACTCAGTTGTGTCCAGCAAAGTCTCAAACACAATGCCAGCAGTTCCACCTACTGCGTCAGCCTTCCGCAGAGCCAAAACAATGGGAAACATCAGCTTCACCATGGCTTTCAACTGCACCCAAAAGACTCCCATCCTGATCAGCCGCCAAACCTCCTTTTTCTTAGCTTTCCATCCTGCATCTGTGCCCACAGTTCCAAACTCTGACCACTTTGTGGAGTTGACCATGTTCACCATAATGCCATGCATTTGCAGTAGACGCTCCAACATCTTGTGCACGGATGTAAAACGAGTAGCAACAGCTGGCAGAAGCACCTTTCCTCCATCTGTTTTCAGCTAGGATCTCAAGAATTCATTGTTCCTGAAGGATGAAACAATTCTCTCAGCCTTGGCAATCAGAGCCGCCCCCCACTCTGTCTTAGCAACATCCTTCAAAACCAGGTTCAGGGAATGTGCAACACAATGGGCGAAGAACACAGATGGATGCTTATTCTTCAGCTCCAAGTAGGCCTTCTTATTGGTGGAGGCGTTATCCGTAATGACCATCACCACCTTCTCAGCACCGACTTCAGCAATGGCACCGTCGATGACGACTGCCACGTGGTTGGCATCACGGATAACACCACTGGCATCTCTTGAGAGAAGGTGAGCCACGCCCTCAGCATTCACTGCCATGGCCGAGTAGATTGGCCTGATTTGAATGTCAGACCACTCATCCACTCCTATGCTCACCCCAAAAATATCCCATCCGCTGCAAAGAGGGGCCTCCAACTCCTCGAGCTCAACATCCAGCGCCGGAAGGATGATGTCAGTGACACTGTCTCGGCAGGGCAGTCTGAAGGCCAGGGTTGTGCGATGTGCATCTTCCACCAGCTCAAAGACGGTAGGATCACGGTAGAAGGAAATCGCCTGAGCATTCCTTGCCATGATCTTCACAATTGTTTTCTGACACTGAGAGTTGGCAGCGTTGGCAATGTGCTCGGGCATCGTGGTTTGCCATGTCAGGTTGAGAGAGGAAGCTGACACAAGAGAAGAGCTGCGCAGTGAGTCGGGAATGGTGGCGGGTGTTCTGCCGGCAGGGCTGTCAACGACGTCTGTCAGACAGCTGCTTTCACCAACTGCACCCACACCAACCGCTGCTCTTGCCTCCTCTCTTCCACTCTCGGACAAGTGCTTGCCAGTCCACGGGCTGGTCCTTCGTCCCCCACGCTTCTCCTTGGCCATTGTAAAGTTTCTCGTCGTATGGAATGAAGGCGTCTGGAGGGCTAGCCAGAGGCGGGAAGCCGAGCATGGCCCGAGTAGCAGCAGGAGGGTACTTGCACTTCACGATGTTGTGCACGGCTGCTCCAACATGACCGCGCATGCGGTCTGAACCGCCTGACTTGATGACACCGCATGATCCACACTGAAATCCGGGGTAGCCTGCCTGCGTAGGTACGGGTCGGAAGAACTTGCTGACTACACCGACGAGGAAGTCCCCGGAGAGTACAGGGAGCTTAGGTGAGGCAGCCACTTGTGCACACGTGGGATTCTTACCCCTCCCAGCCATGGCGGCCGAGTGGGACAGAGTGAAGCTCAGCTGGACAACTGCATTGCGAGGATATGCCAGAAAGTGGGCTCCTTGGAGTGTCCAACGGTGGATGCGCTACATACAGGTTTGTCAAAGTGCTACTTGGTTTGTGAGACTACTCATCAAACAGTTGCCACATGCTACACACGTCATCCTTCCGTGATATGCAAGAAGGCCTTTGATTGGTTCGTTCAACGCCGTAAAACAAGCACACTAGGCTCACACACAATGTACACGCACCACCCACACTTTAAGCACGCATGGCCATGTCATATCTCCCATGAAGGACCAATGCTTGGCCGTTAGCCAAGATTTTCTGTCACATATTGCTTGTAATGCGACGCAACAATGAATGGACATCGCGAGCATCAACCATCGAGCATGGAAAAGCGCATAAGTCATCGAGTTCTCGCTGGGCACAGCGGGATTTGAGCCCGCCTGTCATAAAACGGCCCCCGGGTGGAGGCAGTTCCAACGTGGCCCAACGGGTCTACTGTGCTCACGGCTATGTTTTGTGCGGGTGGTTCTGAGTCTAAGGGTGAGCTTTCTGGTTGCCTCACGCTATGTTTTTGGGAGTTGAAGGCATTTGTGAGACAGTCACTTTTGCGAAGGGAATAATGCGATTTTGCATTAGTTTTTCAACATGGACATGATCTCAACATTTATAGGGCTAGTCATGAGCTCTCCAACACACCAAACCGTGAGCGATTTGGATCACCGTAGCTACCGCTACGTCATCCAAAGCGCAGCACCCCAAATCAGCCGCTCAGTCGGCGGCGCGCACCACGTCGCCCGCCGAGGCGCCCTCGCACATCAAGGACCCATCAAAACGCCATTCCGGAGGTGCAGATGTCCTTACGCGTAGTGGCGGCACCCCTTGCGCCTTTGGGGTCTGTTTCGATGAGTTAATCATCGAGTTTGGTGATGGGGATGGATGTGGGTCGAAACCTGTTCGCGGACCTGCAGTCAGAGTTTTGACCAAGTCCTCGAGTAACAAACTGTAGTACTGCGTTCCGGACTCCGAGCCAGGATTTTGGCGAAGTCCCTCAGTAACAAACTGTACTCCTGAAATCCGGCGGATCATCCACCGGACGCCTCGGCAGATGTTCCGGAGCAAAATCCCCAGATGGCATTTTGTTACTCGATCCGGTCAATTATTCACCGGAAGTCGAACCGCAGCAGGCTCCCAGAACTGTCGCGCACACCCCAATTTTGGAAGCCCATATCTCCCTCGTTACTAGTCCGATTCCGGTGAAACAACTTCCACCGAATTCAACAACTCGTCAACTTTTAGGGGCAATCCTCCATTTTAGGATCCGAGCAATTCTCAAGTCCCCAGATCCGTCGACGAGGATTTTCCTCTCTCTGGCGGCTCGTCGGCGCCTCCCGGCGCCGCACTTGGGCATGCAAAGGGGCAAATCTTCAACATCGCCCCCAGAAAAAAAAAAAACTGCCCGTCAATGCCTGTCAATTCCCTTGTGACACATGGGGTAAAAACTGGACCCGGCTACAAAAGAGGGGGTCAAGTCAAGTCGACGTCCAAGTCGACGTGGACCGATTTGGCGACTCCGACTTGACCCCCTCAAGTCAGAAGTCAAAGGCAACATGGACTGGGGCAGCAGCAAGGCGCTCAAGCTTAGTGTGCGAGAAATGCAGGTAAAGGTCAAAGAGCTCGGGAATGAGACCAGCGACAATGGAAAGACGGGCTAAAAGAGGACATGGGGCAATAGTCCCTAGGTCACAAAGTAGACATAGACTACGTGCTCAAAACTCATCAGTCCTCTCACATGCGCGCATGTGGAGTGTGTTGAACTACACAGTGAGGGCACTTTGAGTGGCATATCTGGTCACGATCTTGCGGTGGTGAATGAGAGTGTAGGCACCAACTGGATTAGCAGGGGTGTCGCGTGCTATGTCATTATTGCACGTACTGATGTCGTCGAGAAGGCCCTCAAGCCCGGCATTGATGAGGGCACGAACAGCATTGGCAGCCTCAGTAGGCTGAGGAGCGAAGGGCAACTTGGCCGGCGAGGAGTATTCCTACAGCAGCTCACCCTATGCCCATGCGCTAAAGCAGGTCTCGCAAGAAGAGAAAGTGAGCTTCGATGTGAACTGAGGGGGTACACTCTCAAGATCTTCTTACCTAGCAGGAAGGAGCACCCGTGCAAGGATAGCCATTGAAAGAGTGGGTGAGGTGGAGGTCAGAGGAGGATTGGGAGGAATAGTGGACTCAACCAAAGTAGTCTCTTCAGCAAGGAGAGCAGCACCAAGAGCAAGTGCGGCTCGCAAGAGTTTTATGACTATGTTTGCCACAATCTTGGAGATTTCCTTGTTTGCTTTTCTCCCATGTTGTAGCTCTTCCTCTATTCTACAATAGGCTGTTTGTGCTTCACTGAGAGTAGCTTGCAATGCTTCAATAGCTTCTTCCAGCGTAGGCATGGTGGAAAGCACTTGGGCCAATACAAAGGAGGGTGTAGAAGTATAGGGGGGAGAAGAGAGAGGGATGCACTCACCAAGATAGCACAGTGGGAGCAGCGAGAAGAGAGGCGGCACCACCGCTGTCGCTGAAGAGAACAGCCACCCATGTTGTGAAGGCCACTATCAGGCAAAGAAGGCCTGTGACTGTGGCTCTAGCCACCGCTGCTGGTGCAGATGCAACGAGAACACCTGTGGTGACGTGGTGGCTGAGGTTGCGTGGTGCACCTGTCAATGTAAGGATTACTGCTACAGTTGACATCCGAATTGAGCCAATGGTGCTTACAGTTGCATCAGCTGTAGAGGATGCAGTGGCGACGACCGCAGCAACTGTTGTTGTGACCTGCGTTGTGATGTTGGCAGCTGCAACAATTATTAAGGCAAGTGATGCTATTGCGTGTGCATATGCCTCAGTCGCTCCGCCCACCGCTGTTTGTGTTGGCGCCCTCTTGGCACGCGCCATGCCTGAGAAAGTTGAGGTTGCACCAGCTACAGCGTCCAGGACAGCTTTGGCCAAGGTAACATAGTCGGTGTGGATAGACAGGAGAGGAATCACACTAGGTACCTCACATGCTACGGAGGGCTCAACGGTGTCAGCTGCCATAGGCCCGGGAGTAAGATCAGAATCAGTTGCTGGTGTGGGTGTAGGGGTCCCCCTGGGTGGTTGCATACCTGATGGACGAGGTGGAGAAGTTGGAATGTCGTCAGGAGTTCACACCTGGACGTCAATTTCACGTTCCGCCGCCTCAGCCATGGCAGTAAGGTCACCAGGCCAGTGAGCAAAATCTAGCATGCAAGACCAAAATGGGCTATCGTTGTCATTTCTTGTGTGCGAGGGCTTGTTGGACGCCTGCCAATCCTCCCATCTAGCACACTCAGAGTGGCGGGCTGCTGTGGAAGGTGAGTCAAGCTCGTCGTCAGGGGGACCGTCCAGTGGCATGGAATCCAACGTGGCAAATGGGCTGGCTGCAGATGCAGTCGAAGATGTTGGAGTAGATGTAAGCTGGTGCCAGTTGAATGGGCGCTTGTAATGGGTCAGCTAGAGAGAGAGGCCACAAATGAAAACAGATCCGAACACGAGACGGTCACCGGCATGATGCGTGTGGCTATCGACAGATGCCGGTTGTGAGTGTTGACGTTGGCGGTAGACACCACGGATGACACTGAGTGTTGATGCAGAAACACCACGGATGTAGGATGTATTGTGTCCTCCTGCAATATGCGTCACACTATGCGGATACATGGTGGAACAACTTCTACGAGCCGCAAATTGACAAAGGAGTGAGAGGGTCTCTCACTCGTGCACGTGCGGGTGCGTGCTCGCACCCGCACGTGCATAGTAGCTTGCTTGCAAGCTGTTATGCACATGCGGATGCGAGCTAGAATGTGTCACACGCCATGAACGACTTGCATAGCAAAGCTACAAGAGAGACCAAAAAACCGGGTTGAGGTGAGCGAAAGTGTAAGGCCGGTGAGTACACACCCACACCAAGCAGATACTCGAGTGATCATGCACCACCACCCAGGGTCGAGAAAACCTCTCTATATTGACCGATCGTGGCTTCTCACCAATGCACAGCCAGAGGCTGACATGGTGGCCCCCTAAGGATCAGCACCCGAAACAATCATGCAGCTCCTCCAAAACACCCATAAACAAGTCATCGTGATACAAGGATTGGCAAACAGAATGTACGAGCTCTAGCATCTACCACATCAAAGCAAGGCATTCAAATGTAGACCATTCTTGTGCCAGAGGGAATTCGTGGGTAGCTCGTCAACTGCTTGATGAGGCTAGAAACAGTAGCTAAGGCGTGCTCGGCTGACGTCTTCCTAGGTCAGGTCATGGTCACTCAATTTGTACATGTGTCTGTGCCATGAATAGTGAGAAAAGAGGGAATAGAAATGTGCATGGCCAACGAGACTCAAACACTAAGCCACAAAATCCGTTGGTACTATTGGGCATGCAGCTAATCCACATGATGTAGATGTTACACAGAAACATATTCGCCATGACGGAGCCACTGGTGGCAGGATCTCTCCATGGTCAGTCACATGCATCAGAGAGATGAGTGTACAAAAAGGTTAGAGGTTACTAGGTGTTTGTGACACATAAACCAAAACTCTCCCATGATCTACAGCCGATGCAAGAACAAGCATAAATGTCACAATAAGTGATACGAGACTATACACATGCACGAAGTCAACGCATCATCCAGACAAGTGCACAATAGACCATCAGCGTGAACAGCTACCTTGGAGACGTTACTGTTGAGTGCCATTGTAAAGAAATCAGCTCTCTGTAGTAAGGTATTGACCCATACAATCTGGACATCACCTACAGCTACACGCTCACACACAAAATGATGCTCCACGTTGATATGTTGTGTGTGTGTGTGTGTGTGTGTGTGTGTGGGTGTGT
>SZWC01018292.1:46479-57272 GCA_023375785.1 Penium margaritaceum
GTGTGTGTGTGTGTGTGTGTGTGTGTGTGTGTGTGTGTGTGTGTGTGTGTGTGTGTGTGTGTGATGCATACCATCATGCTCACCGATAGCCTTGGTGCTTTGCTTTTCAAAGCACAATGTGATACAGCAAATAGAGGCATGTAGCTATTGTAACAGACGACTCAGCCGGACACTCTCACATATCCCTATACCAAAATCAACATACTTTGCTTTGCAAGAACTATGCACTGTAGAGAACTACTTACTCTTCTTCCATGATACAACATTTTTTTTTGACAAGGAAGATGTAGCTTGTGCAGCTACAAGCATCTCCATCATGGGCTCAGTCATTGTCAGTGTGATATTTATGCTTTCTTGTGAGTGATCGTTTGTGCGTCAGCTGTCGATCATGAAGGAGTGTAGTTTATGTGTCACAGAAACATAGTGACCTTTAACTTCGTTGTACACTCATCTCTCTGGTATAGGTGACTGAGCATGGAGATATCCTGTCATTAGCAAGGTTGCACACGAATCCAGCTTCCAAAGTTTTGAAACCTCGGAAGCTGACGGCTGCGCTAACTTGCAAAAATCGTGCATGTGCCAGGTCAACAGCCTGACACATGCACGAAGTTGGCAACAAAGAATTTGCCACTCACTTGTACGTTTTCCATGAGCGAGTGGCGAATCAGTGCACACCACTCAGGATGTTTGGCTTGCTTGAAAATTCCTTACTCACGTCCATCGGCCAAGCCAGGTGATCTAAGCCTGGCGTCGAGCAAGTCACGTCTTGGACCTGACTGGGAGGCTTTGCTTTCGATCGGGGCACAGCCACATCGCTCATGCAAAGAACGCGATTTACACCAGAGGTCATCCGATACATGTATTAGCAGCCATGTGTTTTCTTGGCCACAGACCTAAGACCATACCAAAGGATTCGCCAAGATTCATGAATCCACAAGGTTTTGCGAATCTTGGATTCAGATCCGCGAATCTGGATCCAGCAGTGCATTCAGAATCTCAAATCCGAATCAAGCTTCAGATTCCCGAACCTGGTTCTGTGTGTAGCCTTAGCAACCAGTGGCTCCATCATGAGGAAGATATCTTTGTGTAAAATCTACGACGTATGGTGGATCAGCCGCATGTCTGTTAGCACCATCAAAACTTGTGCCTGAACTCTGACCAATCACATGCTCACAGGCCCACATTTAGTTTTCTGCTCATTGTGGAGCAATCCTGGTTTTGCATGAGGAATTGGTGCTAGTTTTTTCTAGAAGCCGGGTGCATACCCAAAAACTAGATACCATCAGTTGTGCTGTCTTAGTTTACACGTTGTACATGTTATGTATGAAAGCACGATACATGGAGAATGCGGCCTCCATGTATCTTGTCCTTGGACACTGTGAGAACTTAGCCAAGAATTTCACAGAAAAAGCGACGTCCATCCTGGTTGTGGTCGCCAACTACATGAGAGACCATATGACGCGCAGGTAATTCATCACCTCGATTGCCCCCCCCAGCTTCAACACATCCAGTGATTTTTAACAACCTCTATACGTCAGGGATCATAGGCGTCGAATCCGTGGGTAAAGACTCAAAGAGGGGTATGAAGCTCTCTCCTAGATTACGGATGTGCGCAGCTTGGTGGACGTGGAGAACACGACAAGAGGATTCATGCTAAAGCTCCATTCTCAGAAAGAAATTAGGAGGTCCCAAGTGTTTCATCTTGTAAGTGGACAACAGCACTGAATTGGCAGCATCCTAACTGGGTGATGCAATCAACAAACAGGGCTGACGATGGAGTAACAAAGAGTAGCAGATTCACCATACTACGTCGACATCCCTCCTTTTTTAGAGTCGTTGTGATGTCTTAGTTCCAGAATTGGAGCAACTACTTCAGGCCATCGAGGGTCCTACATAGCCACCAAACTCTGTTTCTTTTACATACTTGTACTTTTTAGGGTGTCATAACCCTTTTACCCAATCCGCAAGGGGGTCAATAACGCCCTAACCGGTGCTTTAAAAAACAAGACATCCCCGCCCGGCGGTTTTTTAAAAAAAACTAGACTGCCTGCTCGCTTCACCATGCTCGATCAGCGGCATGCGCCACTGGCCGAGCAAAGTGAGGTTGTGCATGTCAACCCCCCTCACGATTCTCGGTCCCACACGAGAATTGCAATGGAGCAATGACCTCTTGTTGTTTTTTTTTTTTTTTTCGTGCAAACCTCCTGGTTGGATTAAGGGTTTTCTATGTTTTGTGTGGGCAGAGCCCACGCAAAACATGAAACCCTACATCAAACCAGGGGGTTTGCGTGTCAAATGAGAGAGACAAAAAACAACAAGAGGTCATTGCTCGGTTGCGATCGAGCAAAAACGCCAATTTCAAGATCAAGCGGAAATGCTCGTTCTAGGCTGAGCGCGTCCATGCTGATTGGCACAAAACAAGACTGCTCAGTCTATAACCGAGGCGAATGAGTTTAGGCTGTGGAGGTAGTGGAAGAGCTGTTATGGATTGCTCAAAGTCTTCAATAAAATATGAAGGGGGATAGGGTACAAAACTAGTGGGTCTATGGGCCCCGGTAAGTCAATCACATGGATTGGAAGAGGGTCAGGAGAGCTGGACACAATGGGACCAACCTGGCTGGATGGTTGCAAAGAAACGAACGGGAGATACAGACTCACGGGGCAGTGAATGATAGGTGAGACGAGCTGGACGATGTGAATGGAAGGGGCAGCGAGGACTATGTGAGTGAAAAACATGACAACTGGGCAAGGGGCAAGTCTGATGATTGTGGAGAAACAACAAAAGATACTACATGGGAAACAAGCCCGACTTCTCCCTCCCAGAAAAGAGTGCGATAGAAGGGAGGCAGCGGACGAGAGACAAAGGTCAGAAACACGTGACCAGATACTCAAAGTACACTACATTACGGAACCTGATGGCACGCTGGCGCACAGGGTCCCAAAAGTGCTAGGCCTTAGATTGAAGGTCTTGTGAAGCGCGTTTCATTTGCATTCATTTCTCTTACAAAGCCTCTCACTTTATCAAGCTTCTTAAATCCTTCTCTCAGAAGGGCTCTAAGATTCAAACGCAACCAGCCATGCTTTGTTTGGTTAAGGAAAAAGTAGGAATACCTCAGTTTTGCATGGCGGCCTTGGAGATTTTTCAAAAATCCCAAGTGTGGAGCTCTAACAGTTAGGAGCTCGAGCAGGTGAGTCTCATGAAGCGAGACCCACCGGCGCACCAACCTCGAGCGAGGGCAAAGCCCTCGCATGTCACACAAAAGGGGGCGGACTGCCCCGAGCCAAGTTTACCTACCAAAACTCAGTTAGTCTACCTAACTAGAGATGGACTAATCTAGGTTCCCAAGAGTGTACGAGGATGTTGACACATAAGGCCTGAGAACACTTCTACATTCCATAACGAATGCCAGATGAGGCAATGCTGCGAGGGGGAGGCAAGCACACGAGAGACGCCAAAGGGCTCCCAGTGGTGGTCCGACGCGACAAGGGGCCTCAACATGCGTTGCCTCCACCCTGTGGGTCGGTATGCCCTACGTACTCAGATCCACACCGGAGGAAACATTGTTTACAGAGAGGATTGACATTCTCTCATCTAGGGAGAGGTGGTGTTTATGGCTTCTCCTTTGGTAGTGGTCACATTCAGTTCTCCCTTGATCGCATGTATGTGTCCTCTCTAGTAGCATCTGCATTGTCCCCTATGGCATCTCCAGTCTTGTCTACATCATCAGAAGTGTCATTGATGGCAACATCTGCATAATTGCCTACATCATCCCACTATTTCTTGCATTTGCTTCGTCAATGATGTCATCTCCAGCAACATCTGCATCTTTTTCTACATCATCTCTCGTTGCATTTGCATCATTGCCTATTTCGTCTCTTGCTACACCTGCGTCGTTGTCTTTACCATCTCCTCTCTTATTCATAGCATAGCCTTCATACACCCCTATTGCAACTGCATCACCACCCGTTTTGTCACAATCGATGTGGCCATCATCACCTTCCTGTCATGGTTCCCTCTCGAACCAACTCAGTCGCACCGTTATAGTTTCCTACCCCCTTGCTGCTCACTCAAGCTATAAGCTGTCCTTTCACACCCTTTTAACATGCGCCTCACTATGCCCCTTCCACCAATTTCTCTACTCAAATCAGCCCGTCTGGACGCACGATGGCTGCCCGACCAGGCCAACATTATGTCGTTGTCCCTATAGAGCCTTCTCTTGCCACGAGTCTGGGTGTACTTGGGCTGGTTGCCGTTGTTGTCTACACGACCACATCACTCTGTTACTTTATTGTCATAAATAAATAATTTCATGGTGTTGCAGCTGCTGATTCTAATCTCGACACATATTCCTTCTCTGTCCCAACTACCCCCACTCCTCGTGACACCGCTGTAATTCAGCGTAATGTGAATAGAGTATGCCATGCACAAGATGCACAGTGGAGCTTCATGTCATTGTAGAGAAAGGCATTTTTTAAGAGGTGCAGCTCCTACCTGGTTGCAAAGAGATTGTCGCCTATTGAGTGTAATGATGGAAGCGGAATCCACACGGAATTGTTGAGTGATTCAAGGCTTGCTTCACAAGTAGGGACTTTCTCCCAAGTTTCTGGCATGAACTCCATTGCCACTTTTGTCCCTGTGGAGAAGTACACCACTACCAAGGCACTCTTGAGCAAGGTGGCTCAGTTGGACAAGGACCTACATCAGGTGGAAGTGAACAACATGCTTTTGCATGATTCACTTGATAAAATTATATACTAAGCTTAACCACTAACTTTGACAACATCACAGTTTGTGTCTTGTGCCTCCACAAGGTTGCGTATAGGAAAAAGAAGTATCTATGCTACTGTAATCTCAAGATCTCTGTCACCCTTGAGTGAGGTGGATATTGTCGTAATCCTTGGGGTGAGGTAATAACTGCCCTAGCTTTATGCATAAGCGGCGTAAACAAGTTGTGATTTAAAGAACATTACAAGAGGTTTGGGATTTCTCTATGAATTATCATGGAAATTGTCAAAAGCAGTTTTCCCCCGTACAATCTAGAACATTCTTGGTGCTTTAACCCTAAAGGACGTGTTTAATCCCTGGACATGCTCAAATGGTTTGGTGTGTCCCAGAAAGGTGGGACTACCTCGTCCACCTCACTAGAGTGATTTCCAAGGTTTGACAACTTGGAGGCTTCCTCGTACGAGAAATAACTGGAGAGTACAAACCCTATGAGGCATGCAGAAATCACTATACAGGCATCAACCTGGTCGCCAAGCTCGTATGCAACCTTGTCGAAGACTTACTATATCATCAGTAGGAATGACTACATTGTCGTCTATATCTATCAGCGCATTACTATAATAGCTGGGAAAACCGTGACTAGCTATGACACAATAATGGAGATTTTTGGGACCATTTTGACTGCTACCCACGTGACCAATCAAACGAGCAACAACAGCAATGAAAAAGGAAGAAACAGTTCTTACTCCAATATCTCCAGGGTTGGTGTCTCCACATCATCACCAACTCCATTATATCAACATCAACAACTCTCTCTATCTGTAAGCCGCTACCTCTGTGTACCACACCCGGACTTAGGTGCTTCTGGAGTTCCTAGTAGGTCCCTTCATCGACCCACTGGACTCTGGCGACATCCTGCCAATGTGGCTAGGAGGCTTACTAACACCCTGAAGGCCTTTCAATCTTTCAGACTATTGACACGCCAAGACTCATGATGCATGGCTAGACACCTAGCAAGACATTACGCCTAGTTTGGACCAGGCTCTGTCAACGCTCTGTTGCTAAGCTGTTCATAAGCTTTTATTGAGCTTATGCATAGTAAAGTTGTACTCTATATTCTTATAGTATGATAACAAATGCTTCATTGCGTTCTCAGCAGTTTTACAAGTATTACTTGGCAGACCAACGGTCCTGGCATGACTGCAATGCCACCTCAGTCTTTGCTATGGATGTACAAAAAACACAATAGTTGTACGGTCGACCCGGCTCCCTTTGTGAGTGACCAGTCCACAACCTCCATCTTGATTTTGGTCTACGCAAAAGATCTCTTTATTGCCTCTACAATTCATCATGGTATCCAGAATGTGAGGACCTTCTTCTTGTCTACGTTAAGATGAAGGATCTTGATCTTGCTCGTGCCTTCTTGGGCATGAAGATGGAGTCTGATAGTTAGCGAAAACTGCCGCACGTGCACTGGGCAGGATGCGTCTACACCTTAGAAGAGTGATTCACCGACCGATTGGCTAGTGTTGCCCATGCTTCCACGTGTATGCCACCAGCAGGAAAGAGTTTCATGAGGACAAAGGATCCCGCCCTGGTAGTAAGCCCGTTGAAGACACAACGTTTCTCCGAATCGTCGGGTCTCTCATGTTTCTTGGCATAATCAGATGTGCTAACATTGCGTTTGGGGTCAACTTCTTGTCAGAGTTCTCCAAGTACCCGCATCGCCTCTATTTCAAGGCCACATTGTGTGCCATACACTATGCCATGCCCACTCCCCATGTGGGCTTGTGCTTTTGTGCAAAACCCTTTGTCGTAGTTCATGGATACACTGACATCGATTGAGCCTAAGATAATGATGCGCACAACCAATCAAGACATGTTTTTTCATTGGCGACATTGCAGTCTCTTGGAGGAGATGGAAAGCAAGGTTGTGTTGTGCATAACTTGACTAACACCAAGTATGTAACCATGGGTGCCGGTGTCTACGAAAGCATTTGGGTGTGTCATATCATGCAAAAGTTGTGGCAGCCCATCCATTCCATCACGCATAGCTACGACAATGAGAGCATGTAATCCATCGCTGAGAACGATGGCATGCATCACACGTGGACAATGAATATCAACACTGAGCATCACTTCGTGCGTGAACATACCGCATGTGGTGATCTATGCTTGCTTGAGGCTGACATGCGGCAAGAGCGGGCTGACTTTCTTACGAAGGGGCTCTGGATGTAGAAGTTCAAGTTCTCAACGCATATTGCTAATCTTCTGTCCCTTCGTGTTGATACCCATTGATGCATGCTTCTTCTCAGGACCTCCCTCTGTAGTTTCTTTGCCTCCCATCATTGTGGCTCCACATTGCCATCGTGCTTTTGATATTTACTTTGCATACTTATGGCATTTTACATCTATGAGCCATGGGGAGGTTGTTGTTGTGGCAGTCTTGATGACCTTTGGACTTCACAATAGTCGCTTGCAGACATGATAAAATGGTTGATCATTACTCTACCAGGGCCCGCTTCACCTTGCACATTTCCACGTGCCCACATGCATTCTCCTGGTGGCGGCTCCACTTAGCCATTTTTCGATGACCTTACATTTGTTGTTTCGTAGGCTAATCATATAGAGATCTTCCACATATATATACGTATATATACATATATATTGATTCTGTTGGATCTTCTTTCAAATAACTGTGCAGCTTGTGTACGCTATGTTGCTCGTTCCCGTTCGAAAACGAGTTGATGTTTTGTGTTGTTTTCAACAGCTTGGTAATTGTGTTTGGAAGTTTCACACATGCATGGATGAGAGGGGAGGCGTAGGTATATGTCCCTCTCAATTAGATTCACTAACTCCTACATCTAGAACCATGTCTTTGCCCTCTGTCCACCATTCTCGACACCGCCTATGACACTGTGTTTTTCAAAATGTGCCCTCATACACAAATTTTTCTGAAGAGACATCTCTTATTCCCTCAAATTTTCCTTGTTCTTTTTTCCACAATCAAATTAATGGGCTCAATATTTCTCATACTTGTCATCAAAGTACACTTCCTGTCTTTCATAGATTACTTGGACGCAAAAATGAACCTTGCCCCCTTGTTGGCACAATTTGTGAAAACCACACACAGCACAAAAACATTTTACATGTGTACCAGTAGTTTGAATTTTTTTCCAAGCGTACCTCATATTCTAAAACCAATGACAAACCACTATTTTCAGAGCTATATCCATCGTCGTTTGTCATGGTGTCACCGCTCTAATGCGAAATTGCAATCGAAAAATGGCTTTCTTTTTTTCTTTCCAATCACATCCCTTTGTTAGAATTCAAAGCATCCTTTGTGATTCAAACATGGTTTTATATGATTGGTGTGGGCCTCATTTGCGCGAAACGTATAAAACCATACTTAGTTCACACTTTTGGTGTAAGGATCTATCTTTGCACGGGCTCTTTCCGGGCCTCGCGGTGGTAGGAAGTAGTAGTTGGCAACCCAGAATGGTTGACATTTGCACTTTGATGCAACATGCATGTGGATGGCTTTGACGCAAAAATCGGGTTGAAGCCACGTTGAGAGGCAAAATGGGGGTAGTACGTGATCACAATTAGGGAACACATCAATCATCTTATGGGCGCACATGTAATGTAAAGGGTGTTTCTAGTTGTCGCGGAATGTTTTTTGCAGTGTACAAGAAAGAGGCATGTATGATTGATTTGACAATGATTTGAGATAGCATTCATTTCCTACGTCCTTTTGGAAAAAAATTTATTCAGAGCATGGAATGTCTCGTATATTTTGAGGGAGCGTAGGAATGATAGTTCATCTTGGGTTAGACTTTGGCTATGCCCATAGTTCTTAAAATGAGTGGTGGGCAATGGTGGCACGGAAATACTGATCAATCTCTCAGAAGAACCACTTACACATCTACCCTTTGAACATCACCTGACATAGCTTGTTTGTCACAGACCAGTATTGCAAAGTGGAAGTGGGTACACGAAATCAATACTGACATTGTTTCTCATATCGACTTCTTCCTTGGACATGGTATGTATTTGCTCATTTTTCTTTCCCTCGTTCATGTTAGTTGACTAGTCGTTGTGTGAACGGGGGTCGCCAGCTAGCTTTGTCCTATCTGGAGGGCGTCTCTCAAGGAGCTGATATACTCCGTACAAAGGTTGAAAGTTATTTTTGTTATAGTGAGGGGCGCTTGTCTATCCATTTCAGATAAGAGAGGCTGAGACGTTCGGATAAAAAAAGACTTCTAATGAGAGAGGTTTCGCTTAGTGTCTAGTTATTTTCATCCATGATATCCGTCAATGCCTACTTGTACCCGTGCCCTGAACCTATCGACACCCTTACTTTCGATAAAATCATCCTGGTTTTATTATATTCAACACGAGATGAACCTTGGATGTCCGAAAATCTCGACGTCGCGATGTCTCGTGATGTCTACAGCACAACGTGCTACCCTGTTGGCTCTTCGGACTTGAGCGATGTTCCGACATCAGACAGATAGTCCCCTCTTTCTTATCCAGTTGTATCGGTACTGTCGTCCTATAAAGATACTTCGTGGTCGAGGATACTTGCAGTTCGAAAGGACAAAAACTGGTGATACTATCCCCTCTATCGAAGTAAATTTGCAAGCCCCTTTGATCGCAAATGCGAAGCTCAGCTCATACTGCATTCAGAAATCCGACGACGCGGTGCTTTTGAACAACGCTGAAAACTTGAAAGCATATGGCAAGTTGACAAGATCGTTTCCCCATGAATTTCACCTCTGAGATCGTGCAACTGCTGTAGGCACTTCTCAGTAGGTAGTACTGAGGATCTCAGCCAGGACGAGGGCCAACGGTTCCCGTATCACATTCTGTGGGTTTGAGCAGCAAAAGTACGACGTAGTGAGTAGTTCTCCTGCCAAATGGACTGAAAACAACATTGAAAACGAGTGGAAACATTCAACGAAGGAAAACCATTCAAAACGCAACGTTCAGGTGCGTGACGTGTTTTAGGAATGAAGGAAACCGAGTAATCAGTAAGGAGCGTTTTCAGGCCGGCCCTTTTGCACCCTTCACGTGGAGCAGGCGGCGTTGTCGTGCGAGCAGTCCAACAACCTCATGCAGCCTCCATCCACTTAGAAGCCAGGAAAGCAAAACAGTAGCTAGACTGCAGAAGCAATCTAAACAGGTCTAGCCGATCCAATGCAAAAGATTTTTCGAGTCACTTGAAACTTCAAAGGTGCGGCACTTTCTTTTTCAAGAAAGAAGTAAAGTCATTTTGCAACATCGAAAGATCTTTTAGCATCAGTACAGCTGCGTTCACCTTTTACATTTGACCGACCCTGCTCAGAAGGCAATACCTGCGATGTCAGAATTGGAGATAAAAAACTTCAAACATTGGCCAAATTTTCAAAAGCACGACAAATCCAAGAATATACATAAGATTCATTTTAAATAAAGAAAGCAAAAAACACTTGACATATCTTACACCTGCTATGGAATTTATTCTTGCAACGAAATAAGTAATCAATACACTGTGTAACTTAAATTAATGAAACCTTTCCTATGCAATGAATCATTATTCTTTAAATAGCAAATGATTCTTTGATTTTGATTTTATTGGAATTTAAATTCAAAGATAACATAAAAGTATACATTCAATACAGAGATCTCATTACCTTCAATGATGAAACAAGTATAATAAAATAAAAGCTTTGGTAAACAAACTTAATTTAGGTTCAATTATCAATAACAAAGCTTTGGTTTTAGATTTTTTGTATGAACCTAGAACCTAGTATATATATCTATTTGAATCTATATTTATTTTTATGCATATCTATATCGACATTGATATCTATATCTTCATCTATATCTCTATTCATATCTATATCTACATCTATATCTATATACATTTATATATCTATATCTATATATATATATCTGTATCTATATCTATATCTATATCTATATCTAAATCTATATCTACATCTACATCTACATCTACATCTACATCTACATCTACATCTACATCTACATCTACATCTACATCTACATCTACATCTACATCTAC
>SZWC01018293.1:27769-38085 GCA_023375785.1 Penium margaritaceum
CTCGGTTGTACCGAAGTGAGATATCCATGGCGACATATCGTTGACCCGTTAAGTTCCACCCCTGTGTGGCGGCGGGGCCCCACGTCGAGTGTTTCGCGTGGGTGGCCTGGTCGACCGGATGCTATCACCTCATTTGCTTGTCACTGCCGTCACTTCTTGACTCTCACTATGTTTTTCACACAATGATTCTAACCCCTTGCTCTTGACACCGCCATGGCTCTAGCATGAACATCTTTGGCATGCTAGGAGGCTTAAGCCAGTAAATTGTCATTACTCACTGGTATCAGAGGAGGAGGAGCAACCCCCTCGGCTCCATCGATTCGGGATCCCGTGTGGTGTGGCGCAAGCAACATACGAGGCAGCATTCTTGCACCCGCAACATCTCCTACTTGCTTGCACCATAGCTCCGGAGATCCACAGCTCTGCAGCACCGGAGCATTGCGTCGCCAAGGCGCCGGAGCACTCTAGCACCGGCCAACTACGACTCTGCAGTTCTGCCGATCCGCAGATCCACAGCTGCGCAACTCTGCATTTCCACAGTTTTGCAACCTCGCAGCTCTGTTGCACCGCGGCACAGAGGCATTTTTGTCTTCGGTTTGTTCCAACTCCGTTGCTTCGTAACTTTACAATCATGCAGTCTCACAATTCCGTAACTTAGCAACACCTCTGCATTGCCGCACCGTAGCAGCGCAACCTCATGGTAAAGCTGCACGGGAGCTTTCTGCCCTGAGTTCATTTCATCCCCTCAGCTGAGCAAGAGCAGCGGAAGCATTTGCATTTGCGGCCGGTACCATCACCCGAGCTTCTCCGCCTGAAACTAGGCCGATTCCGACCTCTGAGCCAGCCACATGTGAGTGTGATCGCGTCGACGAGGATCTTGGGTACTACGAGAGGGCGGAGCACGAGGTGTGGTCGCGCTGCCACTACCGCAGTCTAGGGTACTACCCCGGAGTGGACTACGACCCCGCAGCTGACTACGTGCATGAGAACGCAGTCGAGTACGTGGCCTACTGCCAGTCTGCCTCTGACGACTCGCTGACGATGCTAAACGCACCAGCCACGAGACTGCCACGGGACCAGCGTCCTCCTCAATCTCCTGTAAGCCCTCCCATTGGCAATAGGACGCATGTACACAGTTGTCGTGCCACCCTTGGTGGGATGGCACCAACAGCAGTCCATAGGCCCTCTACTCCTTGTCGTGCTGCCTCTCTAGTAGCATCCGGCTCTGCTGCAACCTCCTCTGGACCCTCTGACGTCTTGACTGTTCTTGAAGCTGCTCTTGTCTCCAGTGCCGCTGTCACCTCTACCTCTGCTGCCACAGCATGTGATGGACGTATCCTTGCCAGCACTGGTGCTGGCAGGACCAATGACACTTATAGCATTGTTGCAGTCGATCAGGGACTTCTTGTAACAGTCGTAGTCGACGTTACCACATAAGTTATCATTGCAGCAGACGTAGTAGTAACAATAGCAACGGCATCAACCATTGCCCTCTCCAGTGCCATTGTCGCCATCCACTTCTCTACGACTCAGGCTTTGTATGGGGCCTCCTAGTCAATGTTCTGTTACCACGTTTGCCTCCTCGTTTGCACAGTTGGAGCTATCTCTACCGTTACTGGTGCTGCCATGACTGGGGTCGCCTACCTCGTTATCTCCATTTCGTCTTCTGTAGCAGTCATCGCAACATTAGTTTCAGCGGCACTTCCATCCCCTTTTTGCCTTGCGTCGCTGGTCTTGGTAAGCCTGGTAGCCTCTCCTCCTTGCATCCCTTTTCTCTCTTGTCTCTATGTGGCCGTGTTTGTGCGTGCGGGACCGTTGCCTTCGAGTACTACCTTGAGTTCCACAGCCACATTCTTTTCCAAGGCCCACTTGGGCGATGGAATCTATGCCAAAACTTCTTCGGCTGAGTTCTCACCTCCTCACCATGCCTGTTCATGATGATCAGTATGCCACACTACAGGCAGAGCTGTAGCGTAAGCGCGCTGCTCTCCAAGGAGCTCTCACTGTCGAGCGCAATGTAGAAGAAAAACTACGCATCGAATAGGGTGACCAGAAAATGTTTACTGACCACTTAGCTAACCTGGTCATCAACAACCTTCAGCCCACGATTCGCTCCATGCGCTCTGCTTCCATTGCTGCCGGCATTGGTGCTGCCTTCTCCACCTCATCCGCTTTTGCATCCAATGCCTTTGGCTCTCTTTCTTCCGATCCTCTTACAGTCACCGCCGCTACAGGCGCAGTGCCACCTAAGCACTTGCATTCCCTGCGCATCATAAGCTTGACCGCAGTTCGGCGCCACCTCATTTCACCTCTAACCTCACCTTCTCTTTCTGGGAAGTTTGCTCTATTGGATGGATACAGGGCATACAATTTCGGGAATACTACCATGGACCATATCCCTCAGACAACCCCCCTTTTGTTCCAGTTGAGAGTTAGAGTTACTCATCTATTTTTTATGTACTCCTTGGTCTGTATACATGAAGTTCTTTAAGAGAAGGTTCTTGGAAAGGCAGAGGGGTCGGATCATTCAGATGTACACCTCATGTTTTGTGAACAAAGAATTGAAGTATATGGGAGATAGAATTTGTCACTTATTACCTTCATTTTCTCCTTATTTTTTTCTTGAATTTGGTACTATCCCAATGCAACATACATTGTGTTCCACATTGTAAAGGTGTTAAAGATGAATATTCTGGGAATAACTTGTATCTTATGGGTTGGGTAGGTGAAAAACACGCTTCATTTAAGGACATTTGTAGATGTTTTCCCCTCGTCATGGTGAGCTCTGCAACCTCGCCTAGGCGAACGGCATCGCAGAGCTCATTTGTCGCCAACACGCATCGGAAACCAGATTGGTGGGCCGGAACTCATTTCGTACATTGGGTCGAGGAGGAGGGGGGGAGGACCAGGGGAGGGGGTGGGAGAAAGGCAAAGTGTACTGGGCAATTGTCAGTGCAAGTGTATCTAGCATTGTATGATTACGATAACAAAAATGTTCACCAATGCTTTGGCTCAAAGGAAGGTTCTTCGCAAATAGCTGACCACTGTAGTCAATGTTTGCTTAAAACCCTTTGTCCAGTACTATTGAAGACTTTTCTTCACATCCAATAAGCAGATGTGTCGAAAACGGAGAAGAAGCATGTGCTTCGTTAAGCTGGTCGAATACACCCATGGAGTAACATGACTTTTTTTCTCTCATTGGCACGTACTTCATTCCGTTGATTTACGTCATTTCTTGGTTGCTAATTCTACGTTGTCGCTCATTTTTTACCATGGTAATGGTAGACTCTCTCTCGGCACGATCACTATCCACATCACACAGGCTACCAACATTACAACGATGGGCCTGTAAATGACCAGTACCACTGAAAACGAACAGTGGTTAAGGTCAGTTTTATTTGTGCATTTTAAAGTAATGAACGGAACCCCGTTCATTGAAATGAACGATTATGAACGGAACATCTGGTAAATGTAATCAATGTAATGAACGGAACCTCTGTTAAATCCCTCCATCGCCTCTACCGCAACGGCTTTGCTGTATTTCCTGGAAACCTCCATGAACAGAAGTGGACAATGTTAGTGCTTTAACACATGCACCATCGTACAGTCCCCACATCAATTGGTCTGTACATTGTCGGTCGGCAAGGGGGTGGGGAGGCTGGCTGGTGGATGGGCGTGCGACCCCCCCCCCCCCCCCCCCCCCCNAACACATGCACCATCGTACAGTCCCCACATCAATTGGTCTGTACATTGTCGGTCGGCAAGGGGGTGGGGAGGCTGGCTGGTGGATGGGCGTGCGACCCCCCTCCCCAAAAGCACGTAGTGTATTAGGCGGTTGTCCGACTTGGTGTACATATCGATTTATGGCGTCGACTTCCACAAAGTACACTAGTTGTGTGAGATGTTTGAGCTCTTGGATCGTGTTCATCATTCTTTGCCAACAAGAAAGTTTTCTATGCACACCGTCCAATGGTTGCACGCACAAAAATAATGCGCATGGCCTATCGCTCAATGCACCACACACAAGGAAAACGGAAGCAAAGCCGACGAGGTCCTCCCGGTTCTTTTTTGTACTCAAGGACCCTCGAGCACTACAAAGTTGACTCAACTAAACACATGGAAGTGGAAAAGCAACTCAATGCCGTTAGATACCCAAATCTTACGATCCAATACAAAAGAAAGTCAGAGATAACATGTATGAAACATGATGAGGAGGCTTACGCATGAACAAAGTCTTCCCATTAGGCAAAGAATGACACTCTTACCTAGTTGTGAGTTTGGTTATGTAGTCATACCTGCATTTTTTAAAACGTGATTTGCCATTCGATCTTACGATCGGACGGGCCAATGGCAAAATAGTGAAGTTCAATTCAGTCGATGAAAAAAGAACAAGTTGTGTTGTAGACAGGTAAACGTTTTGCCAAAACGGTCCTTGAGCTTCGTGTGTGGAACACAAAACTTCAAGATAACAAAACACCACCTAGAAGGTAATGAAGATCGAGCTGTTTTGATTGCGTTCTGTAATCACATGTCGGATTCAATGTTAATAGTTAACGTAACGATGATCTGTCGAACAAGTTATACATTTGTCTCACTATTGTGTGTCACACGTACAACATAAGTATTGTTCTAAAAGAAAGTCCAAAAATCGATAATCGATGGTGATCGACTTTTTGATCTTTTGATCCTCAGACAAATGTTGTGTAGCCGAAGTATACTCGGCCTCGGATGTGAACCAGCCTGCAATGAAAGGAAATATTGTCACTCTTACCATGGATCTGGAACAAAACCCTCGGTGTGGTGTTGCCTCTCGGCTTGTTCGTTGAGAGATGGAACACATCCGAGAATGTTTTCCTCAAGTTAACTTCGTAATAACAAGTCGAGGTCAGAACACATGTCCCATGAAAGTACAGAATGTGCGAATTCACGTTTGAACACACAATACATTCCTTTTTTGAATGTTTTGCTTTTCATTCTATCATGCATCTTCATTGAATTTTATTTGGGAAAAAGATGAATTCTAAGGATTTTTAGGAATCATAAAACTGAGAAATGCCTTCCAAGAAGCTTCTTATAGCAAAAGACATACCAAGGAAACTTCCTATAGACTTCCTGTCCCATGTACACTCCTTCCTTGGTGGATTTATGGCTTCAAGTAACTTCAAAGAAAAATCATCCATTACAATAGGAAACTATAGTGTTTCCTCCTTTGTATGGGACATTGTGTTGTACACACATTTGATGGTGTATGATTTTTATGTTGCTGGGACTAAATGCCAGTCGACAGTGAATCTGCCAGTGTTGTCAGTGCTTTCATCCATGCTGGACCCGATTACATCACCGATGAGATTGAGTCCTACAGCGCCAACACAGCACGCCGCACGCCTCCTGATCCCATTTGCGCTACACCATAATCACAGGCCATGCAGCACAAAGTGTTCTCACAGTCCATCTCAACACAATGTTAATGCGTGCTGATGAGACTGCGGATGCCTATTGGGCTTGCAGTCTCCGACTACTACGTGACTCGGGCAAGGCGGCACCTGGGCAACTCCCTACAATTCTCTCCATTGTCAATGGCTACATCCCCGAGCTGTCCGACATCTTCAAGGAGGTGAAGGCCACAGAATTTGAGTGTCTTTCCGTCCGACCCATTCCTTCCGACGCTCCATCTGGTATTGGTTCCCTTTGGGAGTTCACCGCACAGCGTCTTACAAAAAAGTGAAACACACTGCAAAACAAACGCATCCACCGTGTAGTAGGCGCAACTGCCACCACTGCCTTTCCCTCCTCTATCTCCTCTATTTCATCGTCCTCATCGGCCTCATCCTCACACCGGCCACCTCGCTCCTCATTCAGGGTGCATGTATGGCCAATCACCTCACGCCTAAAACTGTGGATGAACAAGTGTAGTGGGAAGTGAACATATCAGTGAACATGGCCTTCTAAGAAAAACAAGTACATAGTTCATGTAATCTACAAAATCAAAAACCTTGTACAAGGAATATGCATATGGGCTCTAGTGAGGTGATGTTGATGATTTCTGATAATGATTTGCATGTAATCATTTCCTTTATGATACAATAGCGTTTTAGTGCATGGAAATAGGGTGATTAACCATAACTCTCAGGGTGGAGGGGATGGCCGTGGTCGAGGAAAAGATAAGGGTGTCGGCGGATCCCAATCCAGTGGTCAGGCCAGACGTGGAAAAGGGAAGGGGTATAGCAGTTCCTCCTCTCTCGTGTCAACCTCTAGCACCGTCATGTGCTCAAATTTCTGCGATATAGGCCACTCTACGCCAAAGTGTCCAGCGCCACCTGACGATACCCGTAAAGCATCTGCAATGAGGGTACACTGGTATGCTCCTCCACCGGCTTTGAGAGCTTTGCTCGCGCCACCACCTCTACAGCCCCAACCGGCCACATTCACTGTGTGTCCACTGATGGAGCAGCCTAGAGCACCACTGCAGGGGCACCACCGTCACCTTCCACATGGGTGTGTCCCCTAGGGCATAGGGGACCCGTCTACTATGGTCCTTTTTCCGGTCCTTAATCTCCCCCTACCTGGGCCTCTCTCATCTTCTTGGCTCGGCGTCCCTCCTCTGGTGTTTTCATCACCTCTGACCCCCCTAAGGACGATCTTCAACTGGATGCCACCCTCTCCCACACTGTCCACAAACATCATCTTTGTAAACATGGAGGTGAGAGTGGGTGTTTGGGGTGGGAATCACATGCGTGTGCTGTTGACGGGGCTTTGCGTGACTCTACATTTGGTCATGTTATAGGGTGTCTGCTTGTTGATGTCTTGTGGATCAAGGAATGGCAGTCTATTCGCTTTCCTCGTTGTCTCGCCGCCTGTGGCCACAACCTTGTATTCCACTCCGCCATTGCCGTAGTCAGTCATGTCCCTCCCTCTGTTCGGGCGACAGGTGGATTCTGGATCCTTGACTCCGGAGCCACCCACTACATGACCTTTTTTACGCCCCACCTTTTTCACGTTTGTACTTGTTGACTCTGTTCTCTTCATTCGCATAGGCTCCGGCCAACTCCTTCCTATTTAGTGCGTTGGGATAGTCCGCTTTTTTGGACCAGGCAGAAACTGTTCTTACCCGATGTGCTGTACGTTCCCTCTCTATCACGATGCTCGATGACCAAGGCATGGACTTCTCCTCTAGCTACGACATTGCCTCTCTCTCTCATCGTACCTCAAGCTACCTCTTACTGTAGGTTACCCACTGTGATCGCTTGTTTCGCATTCCCTCTTTTGCCCCTATGCCTTCCAAGTCTGCCCATGTTCATATTGCCCGCTCTCTTTCTCTTGAACATGCGCAACTGCTACATCACATTCTGTGTTACATCCATACTGCTACCATTGACAGCCTACTTTGTGTGCTTCCTATTGATGGACTTGACGCTTCTACCTTCCCTGTCCCTTGTCCTCTAGACTACCTTGAATATGCTCAGGGAAAAATGTATTGTACCCCATTTTCCACATCTAAGTCTCGCACCTCCCATCTCCTTAACCTCTTACATGCTGATGTCTTGGGGCCTTTTCTACACGATGCTTTGTGAGGGGGGTTGGTCAAATTGTTCCTTGTTTTAGTGATGACTTCTCTCGCATGCTCTGGGTCTTTACTCTCAAGCAAAAGAGTGATGTTTGCTCTACCCTTAAGTCTGTTCTTCCCTAGACTAAACTTGCCTATGGTCGCTGCCTTGGCGTTTTCCAATGCAATTGCGAAGGCAAATTTAAGGGACCTAATGTACATTACTTCACGTCCCACAGGGTGTGTATGGAGCCCTCGGCTCCCTATACAACTTAGTAGAATTGAGTCTTTGAATACAGGAACCAGACTCTTGCCGGCAATGTCTGCACCACTATCAGTGCGTCTGACCTCCCTCTTCTCTTCTCGATTCAGGCCATGTTGTACGTGACATGGGTTTGGAACTGTGTCCTGCGGTCCTCCACCTTGTCATGTCACACCTTTTAGACGTTGATTCGGTTGTGTGCTGACCTCTGTCTTGCTTGCGTATGGGACTATGTTGTTAATGTCTGGCTTCTGGAGGACCTTCGGGACGGCAAACTCAATCCTCGTGTGCATTTTCTACCTTCCACGGTGTCTTTGCCAAGTCCAAAGCATGGTGTTTCTGGTACCCCGCCCGTGCCCACGTTGTTGAGTCACATGACACTCTCTTTTTTTACGATGTCTTTCCTCACGATTTGTCTCGTGTTGCTCCACCCTCATACCTGTCCTCACTTCATCTACTTGGGGGGCTTGGGTCTATCTCCGCCTTTGGTCTCGCAAGGATCCCTTCTCCCGCCACTATAGCTTCTACAATTGGTCCATCTTCCTCTTCTTCTTTTTGTGTCCTTTCCCTCGTTGGTGTTTCTCCAAGTCCATCATCCCTTTCATCGACTAGCACCCCTCCACATTCCTCACCGGTCCAGTCTCCCTACGTGTCCTTTGAGTCTACGGCATAGCCTATCAGCTCTCCGACACAATCCCCGCTCACCTTCACATTCCACTCCTAACTCACCTCCGATGCTTGCTCTATAGTCGTTAGCATCCGTTTATGTGACGTAACCCCCTCCTATCTCTTAGGCACCTCCCGTTGACCCAAAGCCATACACAAGTGGAGGACGACTTTGGTCGCTCCCTTAGCACTCTGCACCTCAGTCCTCCAAGTCCTTCTAGTTTCGCACTCGCTCGAGTGCACCATCAACCGCAGTCCATAGCGTCCTAGATGCTTCTGTTGCTGGTTATGTTGCCACTTGGTTTGCAAGGAGTGGGCTTTCGACACTTCCCCATGAACCTACCAAGGTTTTAGAGGCACATAAAGCGATCAATGTTGACCTATGGGTGAAGGCCACGCCAGAGGAGCTGACCGTCCTCAAGGAACATGGGGTCTTTGAGCTTCTCGATCTTCTAATAGGCCGTAAGGTTGTTTTGGCCCGCTAGGTTCTCCGGTGGAAGCTAAAGCTGGACGACAAGATCGATAGGTACAAGGCTAGGCTCACTGCAAAGAGATTCTCTCAGGTTCCAAGCATTGAATTTGATGAGACGTTCACTCCATTTGGGTGATAAACCGCCGCTCGTGCTCCCTTGAGTAGCCTGGCATGACTTGGAATGAGAGCAGATGGAAATCAATAATGCATTTTTACATGGACAATTTGATGAGGAGATCTACATGTGCAACTCCCAAGGCTTCATTGACAGCACAGACAAGGTCTGGTGGCTTTGTTAGGCCCTTTTTGGGCTCAAGCAGTCGCCTTTATGCTGGAAAATGGAGATGTCCACACTCAAGAGGGGTGGCTACGCTGTAGTATCGTCAATCCAACACTCTTACTTAGTGCACCCTCGAAGCCCCTCGTGGCCATTATGGTCTATGTTGATGATCTCCTCATTGCTTCACCCAGTCCTGCTCTTGTGGAGTCAGTGAAGGCTCTTCTGCAATCTTCGCACAAGATGAAGGACTTGGATTTAGCTCGAGTGTTCCTTGGCATGGAGCTTGAGCGTGACTGTAGCATCACATGCTGCATGTACACCTGGCTACCCCAGGCTGCCTACATAGGCAGCTTGGGGGAGCGCTTTGCCTCCTTGTTGACTAACATCTCCATTGTGTTCACACCGATGACTCAAGCAGGTCAGAGCCTATTGAAGTTGCTCATTTCATCCCAACTAAGGGAGCTCGTTGATGTCACTAATTACCTGAGTGTGATTGGGTCTTTGATGTGCCTCGCCACCACCACCATCCGAGCGGATGTGGCCTTCTCGGTGAACTTTTGTTTAGTTCTCCGAGCAGTCTTGTTAAAGACATCTTGAGGCAATGCTACGTGGCGTTTGCTATGCGATGTCCACGGCACGAGTAGAGTTGTGCTATAGATCACAACTCTTTGTGGCCATTGAAGAATGCATTGACTGTGGCTGGGCTCACGGCACTGACACACGTAGCCGCATTAGTTGTGTCTTTCTTGGTGGTGGGACAGCTATCTCTCGGAAGAGCCAGCTGTCAAAAAGACATCGATTTGTTACACGTAGCTCCAGTGAGGCAAACTACGTGGCACTTGGTACAGGTACGTGTGAGGGTGTGGCGCTGTTGTACTTGCTGCAAAAACCTCGTGTGCCCATCCGCAGCATCACACTATGCCGTGATAATCAAAGAACCAAGGCAATCACTTAGCATGATGGTATGTGTCACTCGGGCACTAAGCACATCAACATTGAGCACCACTTTATACGCAAGCGCATCGCTGCTCGAGAATTTCAAGTTGTCTGGGTCAACACTCATAATCAACATGGCGGAGTGTTGGTTGTCACT
>SZWC01018296.1:0-16765 GCA_023375785.1 Penium margaritaceum
GTGTGTGTGTGTGTGTGTGTGTGTGTGTGTGTGTGTGTGTGTGTGTGTGTGTGTGTGTGTGTGTGTGTGTGTGTGTGTGTGTGTGTGTGTGCGTGCGCTCTGATACAAGTAGGAGAACTGATGCGAGGGAACAAGGGAGAGCGTAGGAGCGTCCTCAAGCACACATCGCCATGAAAAGGTGCCAAGCCACGCGGAGTTGCATCTCAAGAGAGAAAAAACACAACAAGAAACACGAGTCACAGGTAGCCGTAGTGAACCGTGAGGGGAGCGAGCCAGCGAGCAGTGAGCTTGTTGTCGCTCGTTGCTCGCTTCACAGGTGGATCGAACCTCCACCTCCTGATCCTACAAATAGTTTGCTCTGTATTTTCTTAGAGTGCAGCCTGCAAGAACTAGGTACGAGCGAGGACCGTGTTCAGGCTATGCGAGGCAAGCATGTCAAATGTCATGCATGTATCTGGGCAGAAGCACACGTGAACAACTGTGCATCTTGCAAGTCCAATGGTCATGAGAGGGCACCACGTAACTCCATGTGGGGTATCATCCGCTCTAGGAGCTCAGCATCAATATTTGGTAAATCACCTACACAAGGGAGGGGAGTGTGCAGTGAGGCCAGAGGTCACCACGTCGTACTGAAACAGAAACCAACACTCCCCCATGACCCACAGCCGACCGCACACTGACACTCACAACGAAAGCAACGACACGAAAAGTGACACAAGTCTATACAGGCACTGGCACAACATATCAACCAGTAGCATCACACGCGCTAGACAGCCCAAGAGCATGCACTGCCGCCTTGAAGGCGTTGCTGCTGAGTGCCTTTGTGAGGAAGTCATCTCGCTGCTGTGTGGTGTCAATCCACACGTTCTGGACATTGCCTCGAGCCACACGCTCGCGCATAAAATGGTGTTCAACATTGATGTGCTTCGTGCGAGTGTGATGCAATCCATCATGCTCAGCAACAGCCTTTGTGCTTTGGTTGTCGCAGCGCAACGTGATGCAGCGGATGGGAATGCGCAGTTGCTGCAGCAAGCGGCACAGCCAAAAGCTCTCGCAAGTGCCTGCACCAAGCCCAACATACTCAGCCTCACTCGAGCTCCGTGCCACACAACCTTCTTTCCCACTCTTCCATGAGATTGATGTCCCACTGACAAGGAAGATATAGCCCGTGCGGCTGTGGACATCCACATCATGCGCCCAATTACTGTCAGTGTATCCATTGACCACCATTGACAGTTGTGCTCGGTAACAGAGACCAACACGAGCGATGGAGAGCGCATACCTGATGACTCGCAGCGCTACCTTCATGTGTCGCACTCTCGGGCATTATGAGAACTGCGCCAAAAACTTCACTACGAAGGCGACGTCTGCTCGTGAGGTGGTAGCCAGGTACATTAGAGACCCTATGACTCGCAAGTGGTCAGTCACGTCGACCGGCTCCCCCAGTTTTGGAACATCCAGTGTTTTCAGCAGCCGCTGCCCGGCAGGGGTTATCGGTGTGGACGCACAAGGTGTAGCCTCAAGAAGGGAGGCAAAGCGCTCCTCCAGAATCCTAACATACACAGCCTGGTGGACGTGCAGAGTTTGACACGCACAGTCACGCTCAAGCTCCATGCCTAGGAAGACAGGAGCGAGTCCCAGGTCTTTCATTTTGTACGTCAACTGCAACAGGGACATGACAAACGCCACTATCGATTGACTCGGAGACGCGATCAGCAGATCGTCAACATAGACGAGGACAGCGGAAAATGGTGTGGACGGTGGGGTCACAAAGAGGACAGGATCAAATGTGCTCCGTCTGTACCCCCTTTTCTCAAGAGTGGAGGTGATCTCCTGATTCCAGCACCGTGGAGATTGCTTGAGGCCGTAGAGAGCCTTACGCACTCTCCAGACCCGGTTTGTGCCATCGGAAAAGCGTGGGGGCTGGACCATGTAGATCTCTCCCTCCAAGCGTCCGTGCTGGAAGGCATTGTTGACGTCCATCTGCTCGAGTTCCCAGTCATAGTGTGCAACGTGACGTAGAAGTGCGCGAGCAGTGGCGTAGCGTCTGACAGGGGCAAATGTCTCGTCGAAGTCCATACCAAGGACTTGGGAAAACCCCTTCGCGGTAAGGCGTGCCTTATATTTGTCGGGCTCACCGTTGGGCTTGTACTTCTGGTAGAAGACCCATCGGGCGTCGATGGCCTTGCGGCCTGGCGGGAGATCGAACAGCTCGTACACAGCATGATCGTCTAGAGCTTTGAGCTCATCCTGCATGGCAGCCTCCCACTGCTCTGAGTCAGGCGCTCCACATGCCTGTCGGACTGAGGTGGGATCACGCGACGAAGGTGACACAGCATCGGTCGTAAGACACTCCTCAACACTACCAAGGAGGGCAACTTTGAGGGCTCGCTCATGCTCTGTTATGACGAGCGTGTACCCAAGGGAAGAGCTGGGGTGGACAACCCCTGTGGCCAAGCCTAAGGCATCCATGCCAGTTGGCAAGGCGGGCAACTGCTCAAGATGAGTTTGAGACAAACGGGGATGGGACGCCAAGATGTTGGCGGAGCGGGTAGGGAGAGCACGAAGGCGTCTGCCTTGGAAAAAGGGTGAGACAGGCGCAAGACCGGGAGGCCCACCGGGTGGAGAGGGAGGAAGAGCTGGTAGACTGGGCACGGTCCAGGTGTGCGGATTGGAGGGGTCAGCGTAGGAGTGCGACAGAGACACCTCCTCAGACAAAGCAAGAGGTGAGGACTCAAAAGGGGAAGCAGGAGTAGTGAGGGAAACTGTCTGAGGGGATCTAGAGGACGAATCAGGGGAGCCAAAGGAGGACGACTGGGGACGCAACAAGGGTGAAGGTTGCGTGGAAGGGACATCAGTGGGAACTACATGGATAGTAGGAACCGCATGGCCAGCCTCCTGCTGCACCCGAGAGAGCGGCAGCAGGGAGGCGTCAGACGAAGGGTGACGCAGTTCACAGAGAAAGATGGAATTAAAAAAAAGAGCATCACGAGATTCAACGACTCGCTAGCGCTCCGAATCTCATAAGCGCCAGGCTTTAGACTAGGCAAACACACCCAGGAAGGCACAAACGCCCACGCGGGGAGAGCTTCCCATCGCGGAGGTCCTCGAGAAGCCAGACGGACGCAATGCAGCCCCAGACATGAGCGAGGTGAAGATTGGCACGAGTGCCAAACCAACGCTCAAAAGGGGTGACAGTGTCTGGGAGGGAAATGAGGGATACACGGTTCCAAACCCAGGTCATGTAGCTCATCACCTCAATGGCAAAGAGAGGGGAGAGACCGGACTCAGACAAAAGAGTGCGGACACCATCGGCAAGAGTCCAATTCTAGCATTTTGAGACATCATTTCGTTGGGGTGTGTAAGGAGCAGAGGTCTCTACATAGACCCCTTTGGACTCAAGGAGAGAAGAAGTAGGACCAAGAAATTCACCACCACGGTCACTACGAAAGACACGAAGGGACCGCTGACACGATCGTTCACCCTGGGGAACCTAGGTTACAATGACATCACAAACATCGCTCTTTTGGCAAAGAGTGAAGACCTAGCGAAAGCGAGAGAAGTCATCAGTCAGACAAAGAACAAACCGGCCAGCCCCGTCCAGGAACTCATCGGGGAGGGGACACATGACATCACTATGAACAAGATCAAGGGGGTGAGCAGACTCGGAGTCGGAAGGAGCAAAAGGGGAGCGATGCATTTTTCCTTGGACGCAGTCAAGACAGTCAGACGGGCAGGGCGGAGGGAAGGTGGAAGGTGATAGGCCAAGGGCAGGCTAGACGTAGAGCATGTCGGTGATAGCATCAGTGTACACATGACCCAAGCGGCGATGCAAGAGTTGGACATGAGCAGGAGAGAGAGATGGAGCAACTTGAGCAAGAGAGGAGCCAACAGAGGGTGCGGAAGATACAAGCAGAGGAACATGATACACCTTGTTGCATTTGATACCCTGCAAGACAACACAGCCCGAGGAACGACAGAAAACAGTACCAACACCTTGAATGGCCAAGAAATCCATGCCCTGATCGTCTAAAGAGGCCATAGACAGCAAGCTGAGCTCCAACGCAGGCACATACAGATTGTTAGGCAAGAACAGTGCACCGCTAGGGCCAACAAAGCAAACAACACCAACGCCCTGGACCGGGAGCAACTCACCGGAGCCAGTGCAAACAAATCGAGCGGAACCAGCAGGGCCCAACGAGACAAAGGATGCATGGACGGACGTCATGTGGTGAGTGGCACCAAAGTCCAGGACCCGGAAGCCACCAGAGATACAAACGTGGGGAAGGACACCACACATAGCAACAGTGCCAACATGAGGAGAGGACGAGTCACAGACAGCAAGTCGACGAGGGGGGACAACGGACTGCCAGTGTTTGATCCACGGAACAAACGCAAACGGGAACCCAAGAACATTGCCCGGGGGGTTGCCATAAAGGATAGTGTCAGCATGACAGGGGGGACCTCTAGCCAATGCCACCACACTCTCACCTCCCTGATCGTGGAGGTGAAGGTGCTGGAGAAGGGAGTACTGGTGGTGCTCACCGGCGACGGAAGGCGCAGGGGAAGGAGCTGATGACGGCGACGGAAGAGAGTACCATGGAGGAGCGGTGTAGGCCGGAGAAGTGAGCCCTGCCTAGACAGAGGTTCCATAGGGCGGCGGCCAACTCCAAGGGAACTGGACTGGCGGAGGCGTGGCAAGAACCCCAGCAGTAGAGTAGGCTTGTGCCAAGGAAGAGCTCACGAAGCGAGCCGAGGGAGCGGAGAGGGAGCCAAAGCTACCTTCATAGGAGCCGCTGGAACGTGCCCAATGGGCCCGCATAACACGGGCAAGGCGGAGGTCATCAGGGGGTGTGGGGCACTTCCGAGCGGAGTGCTCGGAAGTGCCGCAGTTCTAGCACACCACCTTGCCAGGGATGCGAGAGGAGAAGGACTCGGCAGGCTTCCCCTTGCCCCTACCCTTACCGCGCCCACGTCCACGGCCTTGGGAGGCAAGAGTAGTGGCGGTGGAGGACGACGAGGAAGGAGACAAACAAGAAGTGGAGGCACCGGAGGAGGAGGCAGAGGATGCAGCAGTGACAGCGTCGACACCAGCAACAGCTAAACGGTGCAGGCACTTGTTCTGGAGGCTGGTCCACCAAGCAACGAGGCGCTCAGCGGTAAAGTCTGAGAGAGCACCGACCCCAGGAGGGGACCTGGGAGGGACAGGCTTGGAGGCAAGCCGCTGTATTTTTTCTGTCTTGACGTCACGAAGGAGTTCCGACAACTCAGGGATCAACCCATTAACCATGGCAAGGACTGCGGATAGCTGGCCCGGCACGGCATTGCCAAGCTCACAAAGGAGCTTGAGGCAGTGTGCCCAGTAGGCGTCAGCTGATTCGTCTGCACAAATCAAGAGCATGTTGAACTGCATGGTGAGTGCACTAAGAGCAGCCTGGCCAGTAACAGTGTTGCGGCGATGCAGCATGTTGTACGCACCAATAGGATCAGCTTGGCGCTAGGCAGTAGGGTCCGCATTATAGGTTCCAACATCGTCGACAAGCGTTCCTGGCGCAGCAGCGATGAAAGCGCAGACGGTGCAAGCAGACTCGTCAGCAAGAGGAGCGAAGGGAGGGACTGCTTGGAAATAATATTACCAGAGGCATTCTCCCTGAGCCCAAGCAGTGAACCGAGTCTCCCAGCAGGAGAGGACCAGCCTAGCAGCAAGGATAGGTGGTTGGGAGAAAAGGCCGTGCTGACGCGTGACAGCAGTAGGAGTGGCAGCAGGCGGGACATCGACAGGCTCAGCAACAGCGGTGCTGTTAGCTGACAGCGTGGAGGAGGCACTAGCATTGGCGCAAGCAAGAGCGCCAGACTGCATGACCAACACAACAGGGAGATGCTTGAGGACTATGGCAGCGACTTCACCAGCAAACACAGCACGGTTGTCCTTGGCAACTTTAAGGCATTCTTCAGCCTCAGAGTGAGCCTCGTGAGCGAGGTTCAACTGACTCTGCAGGTCAGCAATTACCGACTCGTCGTCAACAGGCATGGTGACGACGTGGGGACTCTGACGGACAAATTTTGGCAGAGTTTCCCCAGTCCCAATGGGCGTGGGAAAAATGGGAGTGCCAAAGGCACGTAGAACAGGTGCTACAAGGCAACTCTCCCCCCCCCCCCAATGTCAGACACGACAAGCCACCGTAGAGAGAAAAGAGGCAAGGGCCAACACTGCATGTAGAGCCAGCAAACAGCTCAAGAGGAGGAAGAAAGGGAAGGGTTGCGAAGAAAAGCAAAAAGAGGAGGAACGATCTTGTCTTGCTAGTTCCACCATGCCTAGTGACAGTAGAAGCATGTGGATCTAGCAAGTCTCACCATACTGTCTCCATTTTGGTTGGAGCCAAAATGGAGATAGTAGAAGCAGGTGGAACTTGCAAGGCTAGGGCGCCTATGGTGAACGCAACGCTGAGGGTGGTACAGGCACCCACAGTGGAGATGCAAGCGGTGGCAATGCTGGAGACGGAAGATGAAGCAGATGAAGCAAACGTAGCAGATACAAAAGCTGTGACTGTGGAGGTACAAATGGCTGCTACAGCGGCTGCTGTGGCAATTGCTGCTGATGCTGTAGCTGAGACAATGACGGAAGCGGCTGCTACAATCTGAGTGCCGAGATCAGCAGTTGCCACAGCAATAGGATCCCCAACTATCGCAGCCTCATTGTAAGTCTTGGTGGCCCGCCCAGCTGACGTCGAGGTAGAAGCACGCGAAGCCCTGGCTGCCGCTGCGAATGCGGCTGCCATAGCAGATGCTGTGTCTATGACGATGACTGTTGCATGCGTGAGGGCAGCGGCAAGTGCGGTGGTGTCGTCAACGACCGCCGCGTACAAGCGCGCAAAGGTGAGATCGTTGACAGCGGTGGCGGTTGGTGGCTGATGCACCTTGGGAAAGACTGGGGGGTGTGCACTAACCGATCGATGACGTGTCGTCCCGTTGGGGTAAGTTGGAGGAGACCTGAGTGCGTTGTCGCTGCATCCACCTTGGCGTGAGCGTGCACGGCAGTGTGAGGAACACCCCTCGTAGTAGGCCTCAGGCAACGCTTAGTCTGCTAGCACCCAAGACGCCAGTGTGATAGGCGATGCCAATGCTATCACGCTATCCTCGTGGATGGGAGAGAACATCGGCACGCCGACGGTGCTGTAGTTGTTTGCCCCAGTCAAGGGGGTATGGCGTGGACGACGTCAGCTGCGCAGGCGTTGTTCCAGTGACGGAACTCACTGCGCAGGCGGTGTGAGAGAACAGGGAATGCCTCACAGTTGAAGGTGATGCTGTGGCCGACAAATTTGAGGCGATTGTCACAGCAACAGCAGCATTTGTCAGTGTGGATGGCACTGTTGCTGGCCGACTCTCGTAGCTCAAGCAAGGTGGAGCCGATGCGGGAAATGCCAGGCCGAAGCTAAGGGGTGAGAGGGCCGAGGGGTTTGCAGGTGGACTAGGGCATCGACCGCGAGGGTAGGAGGAGGTATTGTCAGGAGGCCGATACTGTTGCTGCGTGGCCACACGTGCATGAGTGTGCCAACGGTTGCAGTGATGGCGACGAAGGGCGTGGTAGTGTATGAGGCCAGAAACATGGCGAGAGAAGAAACTCTCTCCCAAGCTTGCGGCTATGAGTGCACAAAATGTTGCTCTGCTGCCATTGTCGCACATGTGACGCAGTGGCAGCGGCATTGGCGACAGCGGCGGCAGCAATGGCGACGGCGGAAGCGGCGACGAGGTTCCTATAGACAAGATGGGCTATTCAACGATTGCTTTTGCACCCTGGCTCTGATACGAGTAGGAGGAGAACTAATGCGAGGGAACAAGGGAGAGTCTAGGAGGACCCTCAAGCACACATTGCCATGAAAAGGTGCCAAGCCACACAGAGTTGCGTCTCAAGAGAGAGAAAAGACACAACAAGGAACACGAGTCACGAGCCGTCATAGTGAACCTTGAGGGGAGCGAGCAAGCAAGCAGCACATTGCTTGCTTCACAGGTGGAGCGAGGACCCTGTTCAGGCTATGAGAGGCAAGCATCTCAAATGTCATGCGTGTGCCTGGGCAGAAGCACACGTGAACAACTGTACATCGTGCAAGCCCAATGGTCATCAGAGGGCACCACTTGACTCCACGTGGGGTATCATCCGCCGTAGGAGCTCAACATCAAGTGTTCGTCATTCACCTGCACAAGGGAGGGGAGTGTGCAGCGATGCCAGAGGTCACCACGTCGTACTGACACAGAAACCAACAATGTGTGTGTGTGTGTGTGTGTGTATGTGTTGGTGCATGTGTGATGTTGATGTATGGGCTTTGAGCTGTCATGTAGTGTTGTGTAGAGAGAGCCTCTTGGCCCGTGCTGGTGGTTCTCCATTGGCTACCTTACTCCCTTTGTGATACGTATGGTGCAGTCTAGTAGCTCAGTTCACACATACATGTTTGGTAGAGTTTTCTCGGTGGTCGAGACCCGCGTACTTGGTGGTTTGTACTGGAATCTTGAGAGACACCATAGAAATACACCATACAGTCTATGACAGATTGTGCACTCCTTTTGTGGTCGAGACCTGGGTACACGGTGGTTTGTAACGGTGCCAGAGGAGACCCTACACTAATTGGTCTAGTCTTTGTGACCCTTTGAAAAACATGTAGTTTGCTTGTGGCTGAGACCGGGACACCCGTTTGCATGTTCCGGTGTCTTGGGAGACCTAAACTTTCCTAGACTGGCTAGTCAGTGCTGCTAGTGTGTCACCGTATAGTCTAGATGTTTTTGGGGTGCATTGCATACCTTCCCGTCGGTCGAGACCCGGGTACACAGTTTACTGTTCCGGTGCCTCGGGAGACCTCCATTGTTGGTTTCTTGTTCGGTGACATGCATATTCCCCATTCGTACCTTTTGGTGCAACAGGGATGACAGGGCCTGGTAGGCTAGCCGCCAGTCCCCGGTACATAAGCCCTCAGCAGGGCTCATTGTACTCCTTCCTTGATTCTTAATTCATTTGTTCCAGACTTGGCCAAATCTTGGCACTGCATTTCTCGCGCTCACCACCAGAGCTCATGTCTCTTCCAGCATTGGCCTGCATTCCCTTGACGCATTTTAGCATGGTATCAGAGCACAGGGGGGTCGTGAGAACAACAAAGTAGCAGAACAGGTCTGAAACGCAGCAGAGATGCGCCACATGGCGCCACGCAGAAGGAGTTTCTCAGGTATGGCAAACGTGTCTACGACAGCAATCATAGTGGCTTCCATCTAACTTTTAGGTTTAGTGATCAATGGGAGTCATAAGGGTTCTATTGAACCTGCCATGTTGGCGACACAAACAGTAGCACCAATGCGGCAGCAGCGGCTGATCAACAAAGCAGCACCTTCCGTTAGGAGAGTGTAAGTGGAAGCCGCTTACAAGCAGCTTTGCAGCCGCGTACGAGCGGAGCAGCTCCGACGTGCAAGCAACGTACACCAAAGCAGTGTGCATCGTGCCGTAAGCGTGCAGCACATAACAGCAGCAGCCACATGCATTGCACAGCTGCAAGAGAAGCAAGTAGTCGCAGTAGCTTTTGCACAAGTAGGAACTAGATGAGATGCATGCAAGCAGCATGCAAGCAGCAAAGTAGCAGCGACAGCAGCATACAAGCAGCTCGCCAGCAACCTCCAAGTAGCTGGCCAACGCAGCGAGGCAGCCGAGGGCCTTGTAGTAGCTGCACTCTAGCAGCAAGCAGCACCTAGTTGCCAAGACTCTATGCGCAATAACTCAGTTCCCTCAGAAGCTTTCGCACAGCAAGTAGCATGCGTGCAGCATGCAATAGCAAAGAGCTGCAGTAGTGTGCATTGTGTAGCGCGTAGCATCAGCAGCAGCACTAGCTGCTACGGGCATTACGAACAGCCATGACGCAGCTGCAGTGGCATACTACAGTCGCTCGTAGCCGTTTGTTGTTGCCACAATGCGCATCAGCAGCGTTCTATACACTAAGCAAGCCGCGTTGCGTAGCTTGCAACAACTTTAGCAGCAGCAAAAGGGTTGTGCAGCTTACGCTTCTAACTATATCGCAATTGCAGCAGCCACTGACGTCCTCCTCTCTCTATTGCTCTGCCCCATCTCTCTCTCTCTATCTCTCTTGCCTGCTCGCTCTCGCTTGCTCCCACGCTCTTGCGCGCCCACAGTCCTACTGATGTCACAATCAAGACCTCACAGTGACAAAATCCACCCACGACCTTTGTGTGGGTGCGAAGTGACCCACACAATTGTAGGTGGGTGCTGGTTGTCCTTTAATTCTTTGTGCCGGATTTAACCCAACCACTTCATCCAAAAAAAGGGATTTTAGGTCACACAGGGGCAATCGAGAAAAACTAGGCACTCGATAACCCAGGGGGTATTAAGAAACCTTTCCTGAAAGAAATGAGTTCTTTTTTTCTTATATTCTCCTCCATTCCTCCTTAGAAAGTGGATGATCTTTCCCATACGATTTTTCCTTTTATTTTCCGCATTTTAGTTCAAGCACACCTACCGTGCACTACAGCCTTTTCCTTTTCCTAGTTTAACCGATTTCAGGCTTTTCTTACCTCTCATGTTTGTATTACCTAGGGACTGTGACAGCACCTCTTACCTCGTTACATCTCACCGTCCCTCTTGGCACGATGTTGCCATGGCCGGGGCCACCTTCTGAACCCTACCTCACACAAGCAATTTCTACATCGCCTACTGACAATGTTCTGTACCCTCGCCCTCTTCATTNTTCATTTGCGACCCTTAGACCCACTGAAGCCGTAGCGGAGACCACCTCCATGTGGCCATCCAGACCATGTACTCCGTGGGCCAGTTTCTACACCACTTGGACACAGTATACCTCACGCTCACGCTTCTCCCCGGTTTCCTTCTGGCACAATGATCTCACCGCCGGTGCCACCACCTGATGGTGGTGTTGGCCATTCACTCCTGTGGTTGGTTTCTTCACCACCAGGAGAGAGCGTTCCTTTTGCCCTCCCATGTCACCAACCCACGGGCACTCTGACCCGGCCTCTGACATCACCCTTTCATAGGTACACTGACCAGCTTCCTCTGCCGTCTAGTTCTACTCCGCTCAAAGTCAGCGCTTGGCACGCCTACCCGTGTCATCAGCCTGATGGCCTGGTACCCGGACCGCCTCCACACTCTCATCAGCCTTCTCAGTGGTCCTCTGATCACCATCGAGATATGGCATTCTTCATGCTCATCCGCATCATCCCCCGCCTTTGGAGGTTGACGTGTGGCTGCCAGCACCACCTTTTAGTGGTGCTGCTCTCCAGCCGGTCCCGTGGTCAGTCTCTACACCGCCGGGATGCTGTGTTTTCCATCCTCACCACCATGACTATCAAAGTATTGGTCATCTTCTTCCCCGGCAGGATCCAGCTCTCCGTGGGTTTGCCTGCCACTTCTGTGGTGGTGGACGCCACGGATGGCGCCAGTGTCACATGCGCCCCAGTGGGTGGCATCCACCCTGGCTCCAGCATCTTGAGTTCCCTGAAACACCATAACAGACGGACCTACCTCATTCGTCTGCTTCCTACACCGGTGGTTTGGCTGCCCTGTCCACCGAGCTCCAGAATCTATGACAGATGTTGCCGCAAAGCAGGGACCACCTCTTCTCCCATCAGTTTGACTATTCCTTTACACCATCGTTCTCATCTTCCTCCTCCTCTTATGAGGGACCCTCCCCAGCTGCACTGGAACTTCTGTCCTAGTTTGTTGCTATTCTCTCCATCCTACGATCCACTGGTCTCATGTCCCCTCCCAATCAGCCCCCTGCTCGGTGGTGTCGTCGTCGTCTAGCTCGTCATGTTCGTCTCGTCTCCGGCACGTCTTGATCTCTTCCAGCTTTTGTCGTTGCACCGGTTGAGGGGGGGTGTGTGCATCCATCCACTTCGACATTGACTACGCCAGTCAGCACAGAGGATGGAGCAAGAGGACCTAGTACTGCATCTATTGGAGCAGGTCCATTAGTAGTAGCAACATCAGACACATCCACACGGTCTACATCCACGATTTTCCCCATCCTCTACAGAACCAGCTACATCAGCTGGTACAGCTGCACTTGCTGCACCCGCTGCCCCACCTATTACATCGCCATCAGCAGCACCCTCTACAGCTTCTACACCTTTAGCAGCATCAATAGCATCAGACACATCTACACAGTCTACATCCATGCTTCCCACATACTCTATAGTACCAGTTGCATCAACTAGTACAGCTGCACTTGTTGCACCAGGTGCCCCGCCTGTTGCATCGCCAACAGCGGCATCCTCTGCAGCTTCTACACCTTAATCAGAATCAACAACACCAGACACATCTACACAGTCCACATACACGCTTCCCGCATCCTCTATAGTATTAATTGGATCAGGGAGTATGGCTACACTTACTACACCAGTTGCCCCACCTATTGCATTGTTAACAGCAGTGTCCTCTGCAGCGTCTACATCTTTAGCACCATCAGTAGCATAAGTCTTCTCTATGGCACCTGCTCTACCTATAGCATCAGCTGCATCAGCCTTGAAAGATGCTCCAACAGCACCATCTGCCCCATCTACTTCTTTACCAGCAGCCACAACATCAGCATCATTTGTTGCATCCACAGCTTCATCGGCATCAGCCTCTTCTGCATCACTTGCTTTTCTTATAGCACCAGCTGCATCACCTAAGACAACTGCTCCAACATTACCAGCTACCCCATCTTCCACTACAGTTGTGTCATCAGCTTCCTCTCCAGTGTTAGCTTCCTCCTCTGAATCCCCTTCCCTAGCTGCTTTGACACCTCCGTCAGCATCAGGTACTTCAGCAGCGTCAATGTCAGCTGCATCTGCTACACCCTTAGTGGCGACTGCACCAGCTGTATCTGGTGCCTCTACAGTGCCTTCATCTTCCACATCAACTTTCCTCCTTGCATTAGATGCACCAACCTCATCATCTTCATCAGTTGGACTAGCTTCATCGCTGGGGTCCACGTCATCATCAGGATCCTGTGCATGGAGAATGTCAGTACGTCAAGATCATCATCTACTCCAGATTCTGCATCAGCCCTATCTTTTGCATCAGTGATAGCACCTACATCTTTTGTAGCATCACCCTCTGGGAAATCAGCTGTATCAAAATCATCTTTAGCTCAGACAACCTGAGTTGCATCTGTTGTATCAGCAGCACCAGCTGCATCAACAGTACCAGCTGCATCAGCAGTACCACCTGCACTAGTTGCATCACCTGTATGGACAACATCAACACCATCTCTGGCAGCAGCTACATCGGCAGCACCAGCTCCACCGTTAGTAGCCTTAGTTGCATCGACCACATCAGTTATCGCTACTGTTCCCTTAGTTGTCAATTATTGTGCAGTAGCTGATAGAGACGCCATTCTTACGTCTGAAGTCTTGGAGGGAGCAGTGGATTCTTGCCCATTTGTGGTAGGGACTGCAGGGTCAGGTTCAAACACCAAGTTGACAGTACCTAGTCCATCCTTTCCAATATGTCGAGCTGAGGAGGACGAGGTTCGCTCCTAGATTAGTGCACAGAATACTTACGTCGCTACCATTCGAGAGATATTGTTTGGTGATATCCCTTTACCATAGGATGCACCAGGTTACATCTTCACTAAGGTCATGGAGAGGAGCGATTACATACAGGTGTCTAGAGAGTGTGAGCTGAGGGATCCAGAGGAGTGGTTGCGTTCACCAGGATGCGTTGGCCGAGATACTTGCTGAGGGTTGTGGTAGACACAGCCCAAATGGTTATGACTCTGGCTCCCTAGTGTGGGGAGGAACCCGCGTGGTGTGGTCCTGACGTTTTTCTGATCGTCTCTAGTGATTAACGTCTTCTGTTTTGGGCGAATCTGAGACTGAGCGTGAGCTTTCCGGTCGCCTCACGCTATGTGAGAAGGCATTAGAGACAGTCACTTTAGCGAATGGAATAACGTGATTTTGCATTGGTTTTTGTACATAGATATTATCAAAATATTTTTAGGGCTAGTTATGAGCTTTCCAATGCACCAAACCGCGCATGATTTGGCCAAGCGTAGCCCATGTTACGCTTGCTGGAGCGAAGGTCTCACCCACCACAGAAGCCTGACGCCGCCACACGTCGTGGCGCCTTCCTTCACGTGCGAAGCGCCTTTCCCAAGGCGCAGATCCCATTGCACGTGATGTATAGGTCCCCTGCACTGTTTTGACGCACCTCCCCCACTTTTGGGTCGAGTTTGGTGATGGGGTGTGACGAGGTTTTAAACCTGTCCGTGGACCTGCAGTCAGAATTTTGACCGAGTCCTCGAGTAACAAAACGTTCTACTGAGTTTTGGTCGCCGAGCCAGGATTTTGGCGAAGTCCCTCATCAACAAACTGCAGTACAGAATCCAGTGGATTATCCACCGGACGCCTCGGCAGACCTTCAGGAGCAAAATCTCCACATGGTACTTTTGTTACTCGGTCCGGTCGATTATCCACCGGATTTCGAGTCGCAGCCGGCTGCCAGAGCCGCTGCGCACACCCCAACTTTGGAAGGCCATATCTCCCTTGATACTTGTCCGATTCCAGAGAAACAACTTCCACCGGATTCAACAACTTGTCAAAATTACGGGAAAATTATTCATTTTAGGATTTGAAGAATCTTCGAGTCACCAGATCCGTCAGCGCGGAGTTTCATCTTCGTGGGTGCTCGTCAGCGCCTCCCGGCGCTGCACTTGGGCATGCGGAGGGGCAATTTCTCAATACCTATCACCTGGGCATCCTGATTTAGTGAGGAGTGATGACACCTCGGACAGCCTTGGGACATCTTTCAGCTCACTCCCATCCTTCTCCTCTACACCTAGACCATCCTTCTTCACCTCCGATCCTTGCACTCCTCCTACCTCAGAGGTTGTCCCACATCCATGTCCTTTTGATGACCATTTGCCTCTGTCTCTTGACATTTTGAGACATGTTAGTTCAGGAGACACAGCATCTGCAGCCACTCAGCTTCGAGCAGCAGAGATGGAGGTGTTTGTGCTCCGTAGAGTGGAAGATGCCATGTCCACCACTTACAGTGATGTGGTGGCGGTGCTCAAGGATGTAGAGTTTGGGCTTCATATAGTTACTCAAAAAGATCATGTCGATCTGCGTCATCGTGCCTCTTGGCTCCAGGGTGAGTTGGTCAAAGCGCAAGAGTACATGTGCTCATTGGAGTGTGCAGTTTCTACACTGCTTGCAGTGACGAGCTCCACACACAGAGACCCAGCCTCGTCCTCACCCTCCGTCCCAGGAGTACTCACTACCATCCTCTCCTAACACACAGCACTAGAGTCTGTTGGTTGGTAATTCTGGCAGCCCCCACATGTGAGGGCTCCAACCTCTTCCTCCTCTCCTAACCATCGAGCATTCGGCAGCGTCTTCTCCATCCCTGCACCCTCTGAGTCTGATCAGAGTGAGGCATTGGACCCAACCAGCTAGGATCTCTGGCAGCCCCCAAGAGTGTGAGGTGAAACTGACTTGCACTTCTCACACTATTTCGAAGCTGGTGAGTGACAGGTGTTGGACATTGTACAAGTAAGTTGTGCACGTGGTAGCTATTTCAGCCTCATCCTCCTTTCCTTGCTGACACTTTGACATCCAGAGCCACTTTCAGGTCTAGACATTACGTGATTGATTCTCCCAGGATCGTTTAAGCCAGGGGGGACCTACTATTCTTTGCAGCCAAGAGTGTTTTAGCCTATTGCATGCATGGGGAGTATACTTATTTGGGCACACCGGTGTTTGGGTTCATGTTCCGAGGATTCACTTATTAAGGAGAAGTGTATTCATCTTCCTAGCTGGTACCCTTGTTGACAACTCTTATATCCCAAAAGGAGTGTTGGTGAATGGGCTTTGATCTATCATGTAGTCTTGTGTAGAGAGAGCCTCCTAGCTTGTGGTGATGGTTCTCCATTGACTACCTTACTCCCTCTGTGATATGTATGGTGTATTTTAGTTCATACATGCATGTTTGGTAGAGTTTTCTCGTTGGTCGGGACCCGGGTACTTGGTGGTTTGTACCGGTACCTCGGGAGACCCCATAGAAATACACCATATAGTCTCTGTCAGGTGGTGCAGTCCTTCTGTGGTCAAGATCAGGGTACACGGTGGCTTGTACCGGTACCTTGGGAGACTCTGCACTGATCGGTCTAGTCTTTGTGACCCTTTGAAAGACATGTCCACTTTGCATGTGGCTGAGACCCGGACACCCGCTTGCTTTTTTCGGTGTCTTAGGAGGCCTGAACTTGCCTAGACTGCCTAGTTGGTGATGATAGTGTGTCATCGTAGAGTCTAGAAACATTTGGGTTACATTGCATACTTTCCCGTCGGTCGAGACCCGGGCACACGGTTTACTATTCCGGTGCCTTCGGAGACCTCCATTGTTGGTTTCTTGTTTTGTGACATGCATATTCCCCATCTGTACCTTTTGGTGAGACAGGGATGACGGGGCCTTGTGGGCTAGCCACCAGTCCCAAGTACATAAGCCCTCAGCAGGGCTCATTGCACTCCCTTTTTTATTCTTAATTCATTTTGTTCCAGACTTGGCCAAAACTTGGCGCTGCATTTCTCCCGCTCACCACCAGAGCTCATGTCTCTTCCAGCATGGGCCTGCATGCCCTAGACACATTTGTTTCGTGCATGCGTGTATGTGTGTGTGTGTGTGTGTGTGTGTGTGTGTGTGTGTGTGTGTGTGTGTGTGTGTGTGTGTGTGTGTGTGTGTGTGTGTGTGTGTGTGTGTGTGTGTGTGTGTGTGTGT
>SZWC01018296.1:17553-27912 GCA_023375785.1 Penium margaritaceum
AAGAGAGAGAGAGAGAGAGAGAGAGAGAGAGAGAGGATATTGGTGTGAAGCTTGGTTGAGATTTGTGGAGACATTTTTTTGGGCATCCTGGCTCATGCACAGACAGAAATGAGCTCTCAATGCGAGAGAACATTGATAGAACCAAAATGTGGCTTGAATCTCGGACAAAATCCATGAAGTACCAGATAATGATGCCTTAAATCCTGAACCCTAAACTAGCTCTATTTTCACAATGGCTAGTTTCCACGTTGCTGTTGACATATCAATACCAGATCAGGCCATGCATGCAAGGTTTGTTAGCACGTGTATGTTTGCTTCACACTTTGCTAGCGAGGTTGTCTCGCCGTTTTGCTCGCGCAAATCTGTGCGTCGAAATTGTTCTTCGTTCTCACAAATAATTGTACACTGTCGATGCATGCACCTGTTGTGATTTGCACATGCAGTGTCTCACCAGTCTCCGTTATGACCTCTCCACTGGTGTACATGCTCCTACGAACGACTAACTCGGCGGACATTTACGATTGCAAGCACTCAGCTATGGAGGAGACGTCACACCATTCGGAGAGACTTTGCTTCTGTCTCCTTATGTGGATTCTCCCACTTGGTAGCAATAGGTGGCTAGCTCCATCGGAGGCAGCCACCGTCACTCATGTCACCACTAGTCATGGGCAGTTGTTTTGAGTAGCATGGAGTCTGCCTAGGTTCAGGCAGCCATAACTCTTAAATGTGGTGATTCTAGCTGATTTTGACTGTATGACCGCGTTCGCAGCGTCCATGTTTTGGTATGGTCTAATTTAAAATTAAAAAATGGCACCCGGGTCTGAGTCTATTGGTTCTCTAGCAAGGATCACCAAGAAAACCCCACATGCCATGAAATAGCGTGTTAACCTCATTGGCTGGTAGAATGGGAGGGGTCTCACACCACACCTCATTCTTGTTGAATCAGTTACTATTCACTTTCAGCTGTAGCTTAGGCGTTGTTTTGATTGCGAGTTTTCCCTCTCACAACTAAGCAGTTCGCGTTGCTCAAGCACTAAGTTTAGAGTCATCAGGCTATGCACTTCGATCCAAGTGTGTGAGGAGGGAGAAAGAAATCTTCTCCACACTAGTGCAACGTTGTTTCAATTTTGGCATAAGAGCTCAAGTGTAGAAGATGCAATAGACTAAGCAACGACAAGTCATTGAATGTTGGCCGACCCCCAGATGTGCCACTGCACGAGAAACTCTACTGGGTTTTTCCTTGCATTATTAGCCTTGCCTCGTGGCGGCTACAAAACACACCCAACAGGGGGAAATTCTCCAGATTTTTTTTTCCCGACATTGATCCCACTACGTTGGTAGCGTAGGAGGACACACGGACGGTGCAAAGCGGCACAACACCGACAGCGGAGCCGACGTATGTGGGACAGCACCACCACGCAGCATGGAAGTGTCCTCGTTGCTTCTCCATTTTTCTTTGACGTCCTTGTCTACTTGTACCTGGTGCTCCCTTCTTGTTGGGTACACCCACGTCAGTAGCTACGGAATAAACGTAACCACGGTGAGAAAGCCAAGAACCAAATAAAAATCCCGGACTCGCATTCGCTGACTCGCTTGTTGCCACACGACAGGAGCAACAACATCGACAGTAGTGAGGTAGCAGTTGCAGCACACAATAGTAGTAGTAGGAGCAGCAGTAGCAGCAACAGCAATAGCAGTAGCAGTAGTAGCCGCACAGTAGCTATAGCAACACGCAACAGTAGATGCAGCAGCACGAAAGCATCAGCCGTAGTAGTAGCAGCAGCAACAACAGTACCAGCAGTAGTAAAAGTAGTAGCAACAACACCACCAAGAACACCAATAGTACCAGGAATAGTGGTAGCAGCAACAACCATAGTAGCAACTTGCAGCAATTGCCTGAGCAGCATACAACAGTAGTGACCAGCAGCATTGCACAGGGGTAGCAACAGTTCAGCATCAACTACAATGATAATTGTAGTAAGAGCAACACCTTGGCGGGTGGTGCTGAAGCTGTGCGGAAGCTCCGTAGGCTTCTGTGCAGCTTCGTTAGGCTGTCAGCCACCAAGCATAAGCAAAAAAAAAATGGACATATCAATGAGTTCCCCAAAAATGGCACTCAATAATTTGTGAAGAAATCTTCAGAAGAAAAAGACACGATAAGGTCTTTTTCCCTCGTTTCAACTCCTCCATGAACATGGTCAGTTTGTTTTTTTTACACCGGTCCCCTGTAGCAGAGAGATTTCTAAAGGCAACATCCATCGTCCGCTACCATGGCTGGATCTGGTACAGCCAGTGCAACGAAGTCAAACTCAGCAAGAAGAATGGTACCATGTGACACAATTGTCGCTCTTCAGTAGAAGGTTGACGAATTGCGCAAACGCCTAGGAACATTTTAGTCCGCTCTGACGGCCACACCCATTCAGTCACTTCTCCTTGGACAACTTGGTGCCACGGTCTCTTCTATAGCCCATACAGCAACAATAGAGCAGCAACAATCCATCTCCATTGTCGTAAGGATCTCTTGGTAGTGCAACGAGTACTCAACGCAGGCCAAATGATTTTGAGATGCCACCACCTCACCTTGAAGTGAGACAGTTTCTGTCTTGGGAGCTTTTGTTTTGCTTGTGCGCACAAGGTGAAGGTCTCTAGCCCTACTACACCTTGAAGTACGACTCCTCCATCCCTGAGTAATTTTTTGATATAGGCCATGGAGCTAGAACCCTCGTGGTTGCCACATCAAGGAGTGATCACACTGACCTTGAGCCTTTCATCAGCGATCCCACTGCTTGCACCTTCTCTGATCCTCATGAGGCCTGGAGAACATGCCCCTACCGTGCTTCTGGCCAAGCAGTCGTTAGTTGCCTTATGAGGAGCTTTAGCAACCTCAATATGGTTGATTTGAAGCTCTCACCACTTACTGGCACCGCACGCACGATCTTCATTGCCGGTTTGTCAAGGCTGGTCTACCTCTGCTAGCACCCCTCCTCACCATCAAGAATGATGAAACTCTCAAAAACGCGAAGGTCCTCGTCGATCTCTACATTCTGGAGACTATGGCTTCCTAGGGCACTCTGATGTCCTGGTTCTACTCCTTGTTCCTGACATGGGAGGAGGCAAATCAGAACACCCGCCTACAACATGGGGACATGGAGGCATTGGCAACGGTCAGCTCTGCCTCTCCTATGCCTCCGTCGTCTGAGATCCCTGGTGCTGTCAGAACCACGTATAGTGCTGGCTGTGGCAAGGGGGGACGTCGGAAGAAGGGGACAGTCAAGATCCAGCAGCCACCTGACAACTTCTCCTCCCATGGCATCTCTCTCCTCCGCCATAAATGCCGCCAGCTAGGTCATGGCTGGTACACCTGCCCATCACCCAATGATGAGTCACATGGTGTCAATGCCATGCATCGCGAGCTTGGCCAACGCCTTCATGTACCTATAGCCACCACTGCCTCTCCTGTTGGTGCTTCCTCCACTTCCTTAGCAACCGCCATCTCTCACCAGTACTGTAGCAATTATGGCTAGGTCCCCGGCTCCTCCCATGTCTTCTGTTGGGCTTCTTGCTGCGTGGAATCCTTAGCAGCTGTGGTCCCCTTCACCAACTCATCTCGGTTACGCCTCAGCACCTTCCTTGGGCATGGCCACACCGTAGTACCTCCTGACTCCTAGGTCCTCCACTCAAGAGCATCAGCCAGAGCAGTTCATCGTGCGCTGCCTCGGCATCCTCCCTCGTCAACCAGAGGGAAGTACGAGTTTTATCTCTGTTTCTCTAGAGGTCAAAGACGGTTGTCAGACTCGGACTGGTCTACATGGTCATCCCCTGATGGATGGTCGTTGTGTTCCTACCTTGTCTTCAATGATGTTGCCTAGGTTGACAATTGTCAGGCATACTTTGCATCTCAGACCCATGCACAGCGTCCGTTGCGGAGAGATGGCTAATTGGAGCTATTTATGAACTACTAGATGGGTGTATAGGTACCTGCATAGAGAGGTACTTTCATAGAAGGTTCTAAGGACTACAAAGTTTTTTTTTCAATATTTAGACCATTACACGTCTGTTTGGGATTTCTTGTATCACCTTGTTTGCATACACGTTTTAACAGACATCTCACATTGACTCCAAGGCTCTTTTGTGCATATAAAAGACAGCTTTACATACATACAAGACACTTTTTCTCATGTACGGATTTCTCAACCGGATGAGCCCCTCCTCCCCCGGAATGTACGAGGTGAGTGTACGAGGGTGTGTTTACAGTGTGAGTAACAAAACATGCACTAGTGTACATCTCGCGACTGTCTCGAAATTCTCTCACGAGAGTATTCTAGTGTCTTTTTCAATATCCCCTCACATACACCATCTCATGCATTTGCCTTCTACACTTTCTCTTTTTGGAGGAGAGAGATGAGTCCGTAGACATCGCTCGGTCCATCTCTCCCCCCTCCCAGAGTGTATGAGGCGAGTGTATGAGGGGATGTACATCTCGCAAATTCCTGCAAATTCTCTCATGATACCACACAAGTGTCTTTTTAATAATCCTCCCACGTACATTCACCTCATAAACTTTCCTTTTTTGGGGGTGATGGGGAGACACATCCCTCGACTTCGCTCGGCCCATCCCCTCCCCCCTCGCTGCCCCCCAAGTGTACGGAACAAGTTTACGAGGAGGTGTATGTGGTGGAAGTCGTAAGATGTACAATACTGTGTATCTCGCTACTTCCCCGAGTTCTGCAAATACGGTCCAAAGGTAGGGTTTGTAACTCTTTGAGTGCTTGGTTTGAAAGCGGTTTGAGTGGGGGTTTTGAGAATTCCCCATATGATGTAAGGGAACCTGCTGGATCGCGCTACTGCGGGGCCCAGCAGGGGACGAGGATGGGTAGGGGATGTGATTTTGCAAAGGAAAGGTTCTCGCAGACCATAGAACCCTCTTAACAAGAGATGAAGATAACCGGATAATAATAGGTAAGTTATGTTATTACCGATATGACAAGGCATGCAGTTGAGGAACAAAATAGGTCACTTGTGATTTCACCATGCGTTTCAATCATATTTGACACGGTTTGCAAAACATTGTTGGTGCCAAGAAATGAACAAGTGTCAATCATGAAACTTCTACGAACATTCCTAAGATGTTGACCTGGCATATACACTGGAACATGAGTGTACATTTGGAGGGTTATAGGTCATTAATACCATTGCCCGCATCATGTCAAGTCCCTCAATGTAGTGGTACCACATCTCTCTGTGACCTTGATGGCACTTGGATCATAGACTCCAGCGCTACACATGGCATCCTGTCGGCACCCGTTCAGCATGCTTGGCACGGTTGATAATGTCTAGAGTGTTTGTTCTGGGTTTGGCCTGATGATTCCTGTTCATGGTGTTGGTATTGTCCCCTTTTAGGCCTACTGATGTCTACTTCACTAATGCCTTGTATGTGCGTGGCCTTGAGCTCAGCCTTCAATCCGTCACTGCTCTGAACCTCATGAGTATGGATATCCCATACTCTTATAACACTGGCACAGTCGCTTTTGATCCGTTCGGTTATGTGATGTTGCATGCAAAGTCTCGTTATAACTGATGGTGCATCACTCGTTTGTCTTCCCCATCCTCATCCTGGTGTTCACGAGGTACACACGTTTTTTTCACAAGCACTCTATCCCCCTGGCATACTCACCTCCTATACCATTGCTTGAGCCACGTACACAGCTCTACTGTTCACAACATGCTCCACACGTAGCCTGCTCTTGGCCTTGACCCAGCCACCTTTCATCTACCTGGAAAAACTGAATGCATCCATTGTGTTGAGGGGAAAATGTACACCTCCTTTTATCGTATGTCCTCTATCCAAGCCTCCCACCGCTTTAGCTTGTCCATTTTGACCCCATGGTTCCCTTGCCTGCCGAGTCTACTACGGAGCGTGGTGGTTGTATACTCACCCTTAGTGATGACTACTCTCTTTTTTTCTTCTTTTTTTTTTTTGCCTTCGGCAAAAGAGTGCCGCATCGGCTATGATTTGTGATTGGCTCCTCGCCGCAAAGCTTGTGGGAGGTCGTCTTATTTCCCACTTCCATTTTGACGAGGGTGGAGGAGGTGGATGCGATCATTAGGATCGGGGCGCTAGACATGAGACCTTAGCACCCTACACTCAAGAAAAAAATGGTGTTTTTTAGCACTAGAACCACACCATGGCTGATGCCGTCCAGACTACGTGAATCAAGTCAGGTCTCCCTCATGGCTTCTTCTTTGAGACCATGCTTTACATGACCTGGGTTTGGAAGTGAGTTCCCAACGGTCCCTTGCCCTATCCTGTCATCCCTACCAGTATTAGTGTGGATGGCACACAAGTGTTTGTCCTACGTGCGTTTATGGTTGTATCGCCAGTGTGTGGCTCCCGGGGGACCAACGGGATGCAAAACTGGATCCTTATGGTTTTCTCTTCACCTTTCTTGGAATATCTCGTCAGTCAAAGGTTTGGCGGTTTTCAGATCCTGTTTGCACCGTATCATCAAGTCGCGTGATGCATTATTCTTTGAGTAGCTTTTTCCACGTGATATTCCTTTTTGCCTTGCCGGGATCCTTCCGAGCCTGTCGCCACCATTGCATGGTGGAGATTCTACACCAGTGCGTGACATTGCTCCGCATCTGTCTGTGTCTAGAGTCTTGGTTCGCCCGTATCGCATACGCATCCCTAGACAATACAAACCACTTCCATACCAAAATTCTCATCCAAACACTTTCTTCTGGCTATAGACCACGTGTCTAAGTCCACCTCTTTGGCCACTGACTCAGCCACCCAAGCAAAAGAGTCCATCACACTGGTCACTGACTCAGTCGACCAGTTGTGCAGCTCTTTGGCTCCTGAATCAGTTAATTCAGTGGAGAGACCTGTTTTGTCCTTGCCTCCTTGAGACCGACACGTCCACTCGTCTAGTGTTGGCCTAACGTACTCATTCACTCTTCTTGGTCGTCTTCATCCAAGCACCCCAACGCCTTCACCAGGCATACATCCTGCCATTTTCCAGCCGCCCCCGGCCACTTCCCTCCGTTCCTCATCCACATCTCACACTATGGTGAGTGGGGATCTAGGTACAAAGGTATTGGGTCTGATTGCCCTCATCGTTGTCACAACGGACCTTCAACCTGGATCCGCATTGGATTTAACCTTGATTTCTTAGGAGCATTCATGTGTTGTCTCTATTTCTTGTCTCGTGCTCCAGTGGACCTTAGCACCTCTCGTCTGCTGATAGACAAGCCGTCTTTGAAGGCAGCCGAACCACAGATCCTTTGTGAGGCTAGGGCTACACCTGACTCTGCCCAATGGGATACTGGTTATAATGAGGAGTTGGCTTCCATCGATGAACATGATGTGTACGAGCTGGTACACTTGCCCCAAGGCCACAAAGCCATCGGGGCCAAGTGGGTTTTGTCATAACAGGAAGCAAAACAACGTGCTTGGAAAGTACAAAGCACGGCTCACAGCCAAGGGCTTTGTACAGGACTAGGAGTTTCCGTTTGGTCATTTCATCACTAGTTGTGTACTCTCTAGCGTGGTTGTACAGCATGGCTAGAAGCTCCAAAGGATGGACGTGATGAATACCTTCTTTTAGTACACTTGCGATGGTGAGGAGCTTAACATGGTCCAGCCTCTAGGCTTCGAAGATGACACAGTTCGTGTTTTACGACTGCAAAAGGCCCTGTATGTCTTGATTCATTGGCCTAGACACTGGAATGCAGAGATATGGTGAACTCCCGTGATGGATAGCGTGGTACATAGCATTGTAGATAAAGGCCTCTTCTTCATCCCATTGAACCCCACCCTAGCCACCATGGTCATCTATGTGGATGATCTGCTCATTGCAACTTAGTCGTTGTCCACCAAGTGAAGGATCTGCTATAATCCACTTAGAAGATGAAAGACCTTGAAACTGCATAGGTCTTTCTAGGCATGTAGATCAATCGTGACCATGCCCACGGCGTTCTACGTGTGCACATGGCAGCCTGCATTCAGAAGTTAGCCGAGCACTTTATGGACCTTTTGCCCAATGTACCCAATGCCTCCACACCCATGACCCTAGACGGCCACATGAAGATTAAAGCTTCTGATGTCAACACACTTGGTGTGGATGTGAACGTGACTACTTTTCTTTGTGTCATTCGGGTACTCATGTTCATTGCCACCACCACACGACCGGAAATTGCCTTTGATGTGAATGGGTTTGTCCAGTCCCCACACCATTTCCACCTAGATGTAACCTTTTGTGTGATGTGGCATTTTCTCTCCATCCCACATGGTGGACAGAAATTCCTTCACGAGTTGGTTGTAGTCGCCAATGGCTAAACTGATGGTGATTAGGTTGGGAGCAGTGACGATAGGAGCTGCACTTGGTGATCTTTTTTATCAGCGGCATGGCTGTCGTGTCGCAGAGTAGGAAGCATGGGCGCATCACCCGTAGCACTGTAGAGGTATAGTACATGGCACTAAGTGCCTGTGCAAACAAGAGTGTGTGGCTCTGTTGTTTGATGTGTGAGTTCTGGTAGCCAACATCACCCATCACACTGCATTGTAACAATGAGAGTGCAATTGTCATTGTAGACAATGATGGCATTCATCACATGTACACAAAGCACATTAGTATTAAGAACTTATATGTGCACACTTTTTTGCATAAGGGCAACATCTGGATTGTGTGGGTTGAGAGTGTACGACGACTACCTGGATTCGTTACAAAGGCGGTCAAACTTGTATTGTTCAGGTAATCTTTTAGTCTAGTTGGTCTACATCCGTGAGTGTGCATTCATGCATGAGTGAGTTCCTTTTCCTCCTCTTGTTCCCTCTACTTCCTAATCCTTCGTGTGCTCATCATCGTACTTGTGTGGCTGTTTTAGACTGTGGGGACATGAAGGTATGGAGCAGCAAGACTTATGGTGTTAACTCTAGATGCATGACCTCTGTATGTGCATGTACATTGGTTTCCATGGGTCATGGAGAAGTGTTGTGTTTTTCATGTGCACTGTCTCACTGATTTGTATTGTGACCTCACGGTTGGTGTACACGCATGAGTAGACAAGTGACTTGGCATACACTGACGATGGGGGGTGTTGTGTGATGAAGGGGATGCCGCACGATTTTGAGAGACATGGCTTCCGTCTCCTTGTGTGGATTCTCCCACTTAGTGCCAGTGTGTAGCCAGCTCCATTGGCATCAGCCACCATCACTCATATCAGAAACAGTCATGGGTCGTTGTTTTGAGTAGCATGGAGTCTACCTAAGTTCAGGTAGCCATTTCTCCTATGTGTGATTCTCTAGCTAATTCTGACTGTACTACCCTACTGCACTTGATATTGATTGTGAGTATTTTTTGGTCTATATTGCTTGACGTATTTTTTTTCATCACATTTTAAAGGGTCACCGTAAACAACTACGCCTGGACACGTGGTCACCAAAATTCCAGTATTCACCAAGCAAATCTAAAAAAGAAAAAATGACGTCTGGTGTTCACGAGTGGACCCTCGCGCGCATGAGCAGCACCCGACACCATTTGCGCGTCAGCCGTGTCAGTCTGACGCGACTGTCCGTGCCAGGACAGCCACATCAGACTGACTCGGCCCTCTGTCGAGGGTAGATGAGATGGTCTGCCGTCGAATTTAAGGATGTCACATCTTTGTTGAACGAATTCAAAAAAGCAAAACACTATGCTTGAATGTAAAGATTCTATGGATTATGGATTTGAAAAAGTTGAATATCAAGTGCAGTACGGTACTACGTTCGTAGCTTGCGTTTATTCAGTTATGGTCCATCTTTCAAGAACACAAACAACGTCCTGGTTTGGGGTTGTTGGTCGTCTGGCATGGCACTGAGAAAAATTCATATGCCAAAGAACTGTACTTTCTCCTGATTGGCTGGTCGACTGAGTATGTAAGCCTCAAAGAAGTGAAGATCTAGGTTAGTGTGGGAGGCCCAGCACAACACACCTCATTCTTGCTCTTAACTTAGTTGTTACTTGTTTTACTCTTGCACGACCACGGCAAAGGCTGGGAGGGTGTTGTTATTGTGCAAGGATCTTAGATGTGCCAAGCAATACTTTTACAAAAGCTGAGAATAGACTGCAGAAGCTCTTATCATCTTACAAGAATACAGGGTACAAAAACAATGTACAAGCTCAGGATTAGCCTCATGAGCAGCTCAGCTGGAGAACCCTGATAGGGCCTGGCCTCAACTAGTTGCAATGTCTTGGTAGGCATCCAGCCCTACACGAATAGTCTTGGCGTGTCAATCGTCTTCCATATTGACAGGCCTTCAAGAAGTTAAAATGCGTCATGGCCATGCTAGAAAAACTTTGCCGTGGTCAGTGGATCAAC
>SZWC01018297.1:5400-15585 GCA_023375785.1 Penium margaritaceum
TTTCCACGCATGGTGGGCTCCCTGATGTACGCTTCTGTGGCTACCAGACTTGACCTCTCCTTCACTGTTGGTCTCCTCAGCCAAGGCTGCCAGCGCCCGACTGCTGCTCATATCGTGGCTGCCAAGCGTAGCATCCGCTATCTTTGTGGGTCTGCTTCCCTGGCTATCCGCTACGCCTCCGGTAACAATGTTCTTCAAGGGTTCTGCGACGCTGATCTCTCTGGTGATCACACCACCAGCCGCTCCACCTCTGGGTACGTCTTTCTACTCAACGGTGGACCAGTCAGCTGGCGCAGCAAGAAGCAGTCTGTGGTCTCCCTCTCCTCAACTGAAGCTGAATGTATTGCTGAGAGCGAATGCACAAGGGAGGCGGTGTGGCTCCGCATGCTTCTGAGCGAGCTTGGCTTTAACCAACTTGAGCCTACGCCCATCCACTGTGACAACGAGGGGGCTATCGCTCTTTCTGAAGATCCCGGTCTTCATGACCGCACCAAGCACGTCCGTCGGCAATACCACTATGTTCGCGATACTGTTGCAGAAGGAGAAGTCATCCTGCATTACCTTCCCACTGTCGAGCAAACTGCTGACATCTTCACCAAAGCCCTCTCTGCTGACCGCCACACTCATCTCTGTGCCCGCATTGGTCTTGTCCTCTCATCCTAATCTTCTCTCAGTACTGTTCTTCTTCTTCTCAGTTCTTCCCCGCTGCTGCTTCTTTCCCGGCTTTCTCTTTCCGTCCCCCCCAGATGAGGCGTTGGGACGGACGAAGAATGCCTTCGGTGAAGCCGTCGTCGCTTCCCGCTTCCGTGTCCCCCATATGAGGCGCTGGCACGGACGCGGGTTGCGTCCAACCGTTTTTCACCACCTTTTGCTTCTGCCTGCCGCTGTTCTCTCTCTCGTCCTGCGCTTTGCCTTCCTTTCGCGCCTTGATCCTCGCATAATGCCAACACCCTCTCCTCTTGCTCTGCTTTGCCGCTTGACCCACGCCGCTCCAAACTGCATTTTCTCTCCGTCTATAATCCACTCATTCACTCTCTCCTCTCAGACCCCCATGGGTGGGCTGCCCCCTATTCAGCTCACCCTGCGGGCCGGGTTCGGGGAGGGGGCCCACTCCCTCCTATCCGGGCAGGGTGTACAGCTGGGACCGCGCTATTTCTCAGCCGTCGGGGCATGGCCCGGGCTAAAAAGTTGTCTCCTGCCCACTGTCCACCCTGCGTCTTGCTGCTCCGGTCTTCTCTTTTCTCTCTCACGCGAGGCTCGGGTGGCCCGGGGGCGGATTTCTTTTGCCGTGCATTCCCGTGCCTTGCCCAGTTCTTCTCTTGTTGTCCCCGCTTGCCACTCTCATCATGTGTAGCAGTCACCCATGCCTTGAACGCATCAAAACACTCATCCTTCCCAACCAGAAAGAACACCCACATCTTCCATGATGTTTCACCTATGAATGTGACAATGTAAGGCTCGACGGAAAAGGACTATGATGGAATGGGACCACCCATGTCAGAGTGCACAAGAGAGAGAAGCTTGTCTGCCACCTGCCCCTCCCTTGTGCATTGAGAGCGGGCATGCTTCCCTTCAATCCAGCTCTCACAGGTTGATGTACCTGGCTGCTTCACCTCCTTCAGCTGCAGGCCACACACCATCTGCCGCATTGAGATGATTGCACCAAAGCCGAGGTGTCCCAGCCATGATGCCAAAGGCCCATGTCTCTTTCTCCCACTTTTGCAGCTGCCGCTGAGGCAGCTCCCTTCTCCGATGCCTCAAAAGGACCGTAACGGCCTTTTTCCGCCTTTGGAAGCACCTGGCTTGCACGTGCTGAGATGGTGCAACCAACATTCTCAAAGCGGACCTGCAGGCCTTGGGAGATGAGAAAGGAAACAGAGAGGAGTTTAGTAGACAGCCCCGGAATATGGATCACCCCCTTCACATGAAGTTCTATGTGCTTCCCCTAGATAGGAGCACAGAAGAAAATCCCACCCTTTCCCACCACCATCTCCACATGATTGTTACCCATGTGTACCCAGCAAGGTTCAATAGCAGTGTAGACAACAAACCACTCCTGGTGACAGGTCATGTGCCGAGTGGCTCCCGAGTCAATGATCCAGAACAAAGTGATGTTGGTGAAGACATGGAGGACCCAGATGGTGCTCATAAATCCACTCTTCCACTCAGCGGTGTCAGTGGATGCGTCAGAATGTTTCCCCACTCTCACCCCAGTCGCAAGGTCTGCCTTCTTTTTACATGATTTGCACACCAAACGGCCCGGCTTCTTGCAATAATGGCACTTGCATTTCTTCCCTCTACCTTGGCCACTTTAGTTGATGCAGCACCACCCCCGTGACTCATGTTGGTGAAGAGGGTTCCTTCCAGTCCGCTTTGTCCTTCTCCCTCCTTTCGGCGCTCCTCCTAGAACAATAGGCTCTCCTCCATGTCATCAAGCAAGAGCCTGTCACCACAATGGTCCAGGGAAACAATGAGAGGAGTGTAGCTGCTAGGAAGGCCAGAGAGGATGGTCAGCATGAGAACACGTTCCTTGACTGGGTCCTCAATTGCAGCAAGTTGGTCAGCCAAAGTTTTCACCATATTGAGATAATCAATCATGGAACATGAATCATTGATCTTCAGGGTGTGTAAGTGAAAATGCAGTTACATGTTCATGGGGATTGACTCCAAAACATAAGTGGACTTGAGTTGCTGCCATTTGGCGAGGTAGAGGTAGATGGTGGCAAGGGCATGGTCCCGCTTTTTGCAGTGGGTACGGGCCTCGACAGCGGAGACGGAGGATTCAACAGAGTCAGCCTAACTCACGTGGCTGGATGAGCGGCAGACACACTCTCATACAAGAGAAATACCATCCCTGCAATGTGCACAACCAATAATCTTGGTGGGGACCTTCCTTGAAGTCCTCTAAAGGTCCTCCTACCACCTTTCTACCTTGAAGGCGGCTCCAAGCTTCCCTGGGCAATGATTCTGGCCGTCATTGGTGCTGGTAGTGCAGGAGCTGTCACTTGAATTGGACCCACCGCCCCCAAACCTTGGAAATTCATCTCCCTCAAATGGACTCTGAGTTAATTTCCGCAAAGTGCTACATAACCAGGAAGACATCCTCTATGTATCTGTTGTGCCTGATGAATTCTATCAAGGAACCCACTCTGGTCCCTTTTTGGCACCCTACATCCATTTGTAGCTGAGACCAGAAGTACCATCTTGAATCGCTCCTCAAGATTTTATAACATTTTTCACCACAACCAGGCCCTGCATCCAATCAAATTCCTGTGGCAAACACACAGCCTCAGCCGTCACTGACAGCCTGCAGAAGCAGTTGAGCCACTCTTTGATGCCATCTTGTCTAAAGCTTCGTGCTTCCTTCCTTCTCTTCCCCTGTCTCAGTCATCCTTCATTGCCATCATCAAACCTTATTTCCTGGAGATCTCACGCTCCCTCTATCATATGTAACCAAGTACCTCACACTTCAAACTGTGTACAAGAAAGTGTATTGGGAAGTGAACAGAAAAGTGAGCATCGATTGTTGACCAAAACTTCTCTATTTCATAGAACTACCTGTAGTTTCTTTGTGTTTGACAAGGATTGTTTCTGTGGGCTCTTGTCACATGCATTCATGTTTATGATTATTGAGAGATCCATGGATACAGGAATACATTTTTTGATACACTGATTGTGGAGTGTATGGATTTGGGTTGATTAACTACATCTCCCCTCAATGCAGATATGAAGTGAGAGAAGGGGCACCAGATTTCAGGGTCGAACAGGGGTAACCAAGAGAATGTGGAGGTAAGGAGGCGGTGATGTGCTGATGTACCAAGTGTCGGAGAAAAGAGATGCAAGAGAGTGCTGAGATTGAATGGAAAAGAATGAGCGAGGGTAGAAAGGAAGAGCGGAGGCATGGTGCCAAGAGCTGCAGAACCAAAGACAAACAGGATGGATGGAAATTTTCTGGGTTGGACTCGGAGGGAATGAGAATCCTCCATAAATACTGCAGAACAGGACAAATCAGTCAATGCAACAGCTTCTTTCCACTTGCTGGTGACACATCTTCCATTCTTATGGGATGACTTTAGCCTCTAATGGTCAGAGACCGGGGCACCAGTTTCATTGCAGGAGGAGGAGGGAGATAAGGCTTTATGGGGTGAGAAGGCGGCGTGAGAGGGCAGTTAAAGAAGATGATGCAACAAGAAGACAAAGAGGAGGTGGAGAATTGTCTGAGGATGACGCTTATGTAGGTGGAGGAGAATAGGGCATCTTAAATGGCCATAGAAAGGAGGAGAGGTAGAATGAACTTCGGAGGGCAAGAGAGGCGGCAGAGAGATGACCTTGCTACGAGGTCATGTGGATGGGGATGACAAGGAGATGAGAATCAGAGAGTAAAGCTTTGGCAGCGAAGGTCACAATGTAGGCAGATGAAGAGAGCAGACAGCTGAAAGGAAGAGGGCAGGAGGCTTCCGACAAATATGGCGGCAGATATTGGCTCGAATGCTGCTGCAAACGTATCAGCAACAGGTGATACGCTGCCACATGCGTTTGATTGGAAGCATGGCTTTGGAAACGAATGAAGATGGTGTCAAAGCTGGAGGAGCAAGGTGTGATGATGCTGCTAATGTCAGATGTGGCTGAACGAGAGGAGCAGGTATATGAGTGAGAAGGCAAGCTAAGGAGAACCTGGAGAATGAAGTTCTTCATGTGCAGGTGAATGGGCACAGAGAAGAATGGAACTCACCAGTCTTTTTGTAGCTAAGGGGGTGCAGGCTGAGGCCGTAAAGATGATTTGGACAACAGCAACGGTGGCAGGATGAGCAGGAGGAGGCAGGAGGCAGCGGTGGAGGTGAACACGTAATGGCTTGGTCAGGCGGCACCAGGCAATCTTGCATGAAGCTCTGGTACCAGTTCAGAAGAAAGAAGTGCTTGGTATGCGCAAGACAGAGGTAGGCAGAGGAAGCAGGAAGTGCAAAAGCACTGGAGAGTGATGATAGTGGAGAAAGGAAATTAGGAGCAATGATTTAGCCGGAAAATGGAATGAACACAGGTATGAAGAAAGAGCAGGGGTTCCAGAGTTGAGAGTAGAAGAGGGGTGTGCCAAGAGAATGCGCAGGCAAGGAGACGGTGATGTGCTTATGCAAGTAGAGTTGAACGGAGGAGCAAAGTGCTAAAGTGAGGAGATGTGAGAAAGTGTTGAGATTGGATGGCAAACAATGAGCAAGGGCAGAAAGGGAGAGCAGAGACACGGTCCCAGGGGTCCGTGGAGCCAAAGGTGAACATGATGGGTAGAAATGTTCTGGATTGAATTCAAAGTGAATGGACATCCTCCATAAGTACAGCATAGTCAGCATCATCATCATCATCATCTTCATCATCGATCTATCGTGATCAGCTTCTACCAATGCGTGTGGTTGTGCCCCTGCACTCCGATAAATCAATCAAATGTACCATCATCATCAGCTTGGCATCAGGATATGGTCATGTCATCACCTGCGTCATGATAGCAAGAACCAACATCGTCCCATGAATTAACACATATGGACACCCATTCCATCATCAATAAATCAATAATTCAACAATCAATTATCATTTATCAGAAATCATAGTATGAAGCCTAGAACTCAGGATCCTCAGGTGTCATTCCTTGCATTGCGGTGACCTGTGGCCAAGCCAACAACAGATTCTCTCACGGTGTTTTGGCAGATGACTTCCACTTGCTGCATTCTACTCCTCTAGCAGCTTTGTGCATTTGTTCCTCCCCTGCACCTATTCTATCAGCGGCTCATCATCAATTAATCAATCATCGTCTATTATCTTGGCATCATGATCCGCACGTGTCATCGCCCACCTAGTGGTGACCTGTGCCCAAACCGTCAAACCAATCAGAGCATGTAGTTCACCCCTGCACCCATTGAATCATCATAAAAAATCATTAGGTTATTGTGCAAGTGGTTTACTCCTGTGCCCAAATCATCAGCCATCATCAATCATCTTTAGCAACTAGTGTATTCGGAGCTAATTCCCAATGATATTGCTGCTGCCACTGCAAACATGTGGACCTTGTCTTCCTGCTCGTTGGGCTTGAGCCAACAAGGACACCATTGTAAATTGCGGCAGCAGATCCTGAAGGAATCTTCCTGCTCCTCCACTGTACAAGCAGTTCACTACTGTGCCCAGATCAAAATCATCATAAATCATGATCATTGGGAGCTGCGCAGAAGACTCTCTCAGACCATCATCGTCCACCCTATCATCATCACTCATGATCCAGGAGCAGTAGGCGCAGTACCATCCTGGAAGTGGCAGTGACAGTTCCCTCCTGACAGTCCCTGCACCAACAAAACTTCACAATAGCACCTTCAGCCGTCACTACCATCTCCTCTCAGACCTTGCCTTGGTCTGGATCAGCAAGAGCATCATCATCTGCCCAGCACCCAAATGTTATAGAAGATTTTTCAACTGCAGCCATCATCATGTTGAAATCACAACCAGAGCTGGTTCCTGGTAAACATATGTCTGATTGGCATCTTGCTGTGTAAAACAGTAGCCAGACGACCATGCTGCATGGCTTCCTGGTAGCAGAAATTCTCTCACACTAGTTCAATCATCTACTGGTTTCCATGGAGCCACCTTGGTACCTCAACTGAGACCTAGTGGAAGCTGCCGTATTCACACGTTTCCTGTTGTGCCTTTGAACCGATGTGCTCTTCCACTCAATCATCAACAACCACAGGGGTTTCCTCATCATGTGGTCCAGGCTCATTGGGGCTGCAACCAAGTCTTGCAAGGCAAGCTGCAGTCTTCACCACCCTGTGAGGATGTGCAATCTTAAACTCTTGTAAAAGTCACGGGGGGTGACAGAGATAGAGCTTGAAAAGTCTTCCTTCACTCAGAAAAATCCGAGCTCTCAACAACGGTGCAGGTCTTGCACCAAACAATGTTCACAAAAATGGCTCCTCGGCCCCAAGACAATAAGAAGTCACAGTCAAACCATTCCCTAATAGACTGAAACCTGTCATCTGAGACTCCGACACTCTTCCTCACATCTAATTTCTTCACCCTCCTGTTTTTCCCTAACTCCATCCACTCTTCTTTGGCTGTCTTCTATTGTCATTCTTTTCCTACTTCCACACATTGTGCTACTTCTACTTGCTCTTGCTGTCGCTCATCCTAAGCATCCACGATTTCTGAATAAATCTGCCAATGCAGCTATCCTGTTCATGCCTGCTGATTTCCAAATCATAGACTTCCTGAAGAAGGCCCTTCACTAGCTCCCATTCACTGGAAGTGTTGACGCAGTTGGCATCCACATTGTCCCTTTACCTAGCTGATTCTTCTTTTTCCTTTTTTTGCTCCATATTGTCACCCTCTCCATGACTTGTGTACTTTTTGTTCGTGGTCTTGCCTGTGCAGGTCTCCTCCATCTTTGAGCTACATCTTCCGTGTTTGTCCTCTTGCACATCTACCAGTTTCCCATGCAGGTCTACTGTGGCCTCTGACCTCCTCTCATTCGTTGCACGTGACTCTAGATTGTGCTTTCCAAATTAATCTCCCCCCTCCCCCCTTTCCCAACTGCCTGGCCCTCTTTCATCTCGTCATGGCTGACCCGCGATTGTCATTTGTGACCTCTGGGCCAGTGGGTGGCAAGTGTGCAATCCTGTTTGCTTTGGCACTGCTTGCTCAAAAACCAGCACTCAACTCCCTCTGCACATGGTGCTTTGCTCGCAATGTGCCTCCGGCTCTCCCACCAACTCTCATACTCCTCGCAGATTACGGCGTGCCACTGTGTGGTGCCTCAAATGGTGCTGTATCACATTGGAAGTGGCATCACCGCGTGGAATTCTAGATGAGTGCTTTGGCCAGTGGTGCCTCTGCAAAGTGTGGTGCCTCTGGATGAGTGTGTTCCACGTGGTGCTACAGAAAAGGGTGGTTTGGAATCACCGGGTGGTGGTTCTTGCAACATGAGAGTGATTGAGGATTTGATCTCAAGGCAGCATGTGACCGTTTTGTCCGATGGTGTCTAGCACAGTCAGAACACTCTGGTTCTGGCTGTGTGCCATCATATTGTGTGGCTCTTCCTGGCTTTTTGTTTGTTTTTCAAGTTTTCTGCACCCACCCTTGTTTGTGCAATTGTGTTAGACCAGCTAATACAGCAGTTCCAGCATACCAGGGCTGTTTTTTCAGTTTTCCCATTTTGATCATGCATTCTTTGTTTTCTGTCAGACGTTCACCTTGTTTTGGTTTTTCCAGCTTTCCCAATTCCATAAATTTGTCAAGAAACATTGTGCAATGGAAATACCTGTCAATGTAACATATAACTCTATACTCATCTACGCATATCAATGTATGCGTGCATTGCTATTGGTAGCAGTGTGTTCTGGAACAACCACACTTGTCTTGGCATGGGCCGTTTTTCTGCAATTTTCCTGTGTATTACTGTCAGAACACACCATATTTCACCTAATAAATGAGTTTAGAAACTGCATGCAGTTTTTCCTCTGAACAAGCATCCAGTATGGATTTGCCTTTTGTGCTGTCTCACCTCACTTGTGATTCAGACGATTTAAGTATCATCTCTTAATCCCCTCCTTGTGTCTAAGTCCTTCAGTTTAATCCACCCTCACAGATCGAGATATCCCTTTCCCCTCAGATCTCTCAAGAGAAAACTCTCCTGAGAAGATACGTACAAGCTTCCTAGCGACACAGCCGCTGACTGGGTGTCAGTGCCCCGTCAGACAGTGACAACAGTCAAAGATCCTACACACGACGGCAAGGGTCTGGCTAGGAGACATAAGTCAGAGTGTCATAATGCTTCAATAGCATTTGCAGAGATAAATGACAAATGTCAGGTCCATGGCATAAGTACCTGCCGCGGCACACGGCGGGTGTCGCACGCGGCAGCACAAGGTCTGTCCTAAAACCAGCCCAAAACCACTGTTTTGGCTGTAACTCAGTGTAGACATGTCAGAACGCTACGCCGTCCAAACCTAGACATGCAGAATCACAAGCCGGATGCTATGACTGGTCACATGCATGTATTCGGCATCAAATGGTGGACACACAATGTAGAAACATGCAAATCTGGCCCACGGCCAGTCCACTGATAAACTCCTAGGTGCTGCAGAAAAACTACAGGAGGTCCCTGGCAGTGTCCACAGCTCTGGGACGGCATTCAGTCAGCTCCAAGCTGATATTCCACCATCAGACGGCGCAGTGGTACCACTTGGGTCCGCATCAGGGATCTGCACAGGCATGGACACAGCCGAGTGGTCACAGTAAACTGTACAGGCCGACAGGAACGTCACAAATCACAACACCTCCCCCACAGAAGATAGAGCCAGAGTTGGCCCAACAGCTAACTCCCCAAAACATCCCCCTAAAAAATCAAGAGCCCAAGCTCCCGGTTTGCGGTTAAGTGTCAGAAAGACACTTAGCTTCTCCACCGGACTTCCTCCACCCATCCTCCTCCACCACCTAACTTCTTTCACCCATCCCTCTGGCTACGCAAGCGATGTTTAAACTTCTAGACCCAGACTTTCTGCACGTGCATTGTGCGCTAGAAAGATGAAAGGCATTCTAGCTTCTAAACCCATGAATACTTGCTATAACCACTATGATAGTACCACTTTCCTGGTCCGATGGTCATCAGTGGTGTGCACGTCTACAGGGAGAAAGAGTTGAAAGAAGCCCAATATGAGCAGCTTGACCATCATGTGAAGAATGGCCTCCACTTCATCAATGTAAGAATCTCAATCTTTAATCAAGGCCACAACAGAAAATGAGTACACGTACAGAAGGAATGAGAGAAAAAACCCAGGTCAGGCAGTGTTGCACGTGGACAAGAAGCATGAAAAGTGTAAAACATTGTCCTAGTTCCATTGCGACAAAGTGTCCGAAAATGACATAATGTGTCAGCTGTTCCATACTGCTACAAACAAGAAACCCTAAAACTTAAGTGTACTTCATCAGTTAATGCTATGAAAGGAATTGAACTTTAGAATTTTGCAAAGCGCTCGTGTCCTTCAATTCCACTTAAACACAAAACTTAATCATTACCATGTTTCTATCGTTTATTGGTGTTTCTCAGTCTCATTTTCTGGTGTGGATGTTCAAATTCGTTGCCAGATTGCATTTCTCTTTAAAAATAGTTCTCAACCTTGGAAATTATTTCCCAGCCCACAAGGATGCAATGCT
>SZWC01018298.1:26571-38164 GCA_023375785.1 Penium margaritaceum
ATCACGCGTCGCTCCACCAGATCACGAACGAAGTGATGCTCAACCGCAATGTGCTTTGTGCGAGCATGAAAAACACCAGAGTTCTCCGCAATGGCGAGAGCACTCTGGTTGTCGCAACGCAGCACAATGGCGGGTACTGACTGCCCAAGCTAAAGAAACAAGCGCTGCAGCCATACTGCCTCAGCAGCCCCTACGCCCAAAGCAACATACTCTGCCTCTGACGAGCTACGTGCAATGCAGCCCTGCTTCCCGCTTCGCCAAGACAAAGCGGTACCACCGAGCAGAAACACGTAGCCAGTACGACTGCGCCCATCAGGGCTCCAAGCCCAGTCACTGTCAGTGTAGCCTTCAAGGACCACCGAACACTGCCGACGAAAGCAGAGTCCGAGGTACGGCGTGGAGACCACGTACCGTACCACTCGCACAGCCGCGTGAAGAGCTCTCGCATGTGGAGCCTGCGAGAACTGAGCGAGGAGGTTGACGGTGAACGCGATATCAGGACGCGTGGTGGTGGCCAGGTACATCAGAGATCTGATGAGACGGAGGTACAAGGTCACGTCCACTGTCTCCCCCAGCTGTGTAGGGTCATCCACCTTCAAGGCATCCTGCCCATCGGGTGTAAGAGGTGTGGAAACGGATGGTACTGCACCCAGGAGATCGCTGAAGCACTCCCCCACGACTCGTGCGTATCGGGCCTTATGCAGCAACAGTGTCTGATGTCTGCGATCTCGCACGATCTCCATACCAAGAAACACCGATGCAGGACCGAGGTCCTTCATCCTATAGGCATTCTGCAGGACAGCCTTGGCCTCCTTCATGACCTCCAGGGACGGAGACGCAATGAGGAGGTCATCAACATAGACCAGGATGGCGGTGAACCGCTCGGGTGTCGGTAAGATGAAGAGTGAGGGGTCTGCCTCGCTCTGTACGTATCCTGCGCGAGTCAAAGTGCCAATGATCTCCCGGTTCCAACACCGTGGAGACTGCTTGAGGCCGTACAAGGACTTGCGCAAGCGCCAGACCTTGTCACCGTCCTCAAAACCTGGTGGCTGAGCTACGTAAATCTCCTCATCCAGAGAGCCATGGAGGAACGCATTGTTCACATCCATCTGGTGCAGTTCCCAGTCATGCTAAGCCACTACACCGAACAGAGCTCGAGCTGAGGTCTTGTGGGCGACAGGGGCAAAGGTGTCAGTGTAATCGACTCCCTCAATCTGAGAGTACACCTTGACGACCAAGCGGGCCTTGTAGCGTTCCAGTGAGCCATCCGGCTTCACCTTCTTGCGAAAGACCCACTTGACGTGAATCGCCTTCCTCCCAGGGAGAAGGTCGACAAGCTCATAGACTCTGTGCTCTCGGATAGCGCGAATCTCATCCTTGCAAGCAGCTCGCCAGGCATCGGCATCCTCTGATAAGAGAGCCTCCCTCAGTGTGCCACGGTCAGGCGCCATAGAGGGGGAACTCTGCGTGGCGAGTGCACACGCCTCAGTGTCGGGCGTGACGGCCACGAGATCAGATGCCGCGTCACAGGCGATATGGAACTCGCGAGTGACCAGGTCGTGCCCTACAGGGCACGCTGGATGTACCTCTGAAAGCTCGGTGCGGGCACTCAGGCCTAAGGCCTTTGTGCCTGGATCACCGCTCGCGATGCTGCGAGTGGAACGCGTGGGTCCGGGACCCGACGCTCACTGAGCTCCGGAGTCTAGTGGTCGAAGGCAGCCACCGGGCTCACGGGAGTAACCGCAGGTCGAGGGGCGCACTTCAGGCTCAGGGACAAGTACGACCGCATGAACGGGTACGACCACAGCTGGTGAGGGCTGAGACGAGGCAGCCGGAGATGCCGAGCGAGGAGATGAGTGTGTGGGATACATGGGGCTGAGTGTGACTGCAGGCAAGGCTGGTCCGGACATTGAGGCGGGGATGTCAACCAACGTAGGAACGGGAGTGGGCAAGATTGGGTCAGACGCAGGAGCAGGGGTGCCGGCAGACACAGGTAATGGTGCAGGTGGAGGCGTGAGAGAAGAGGTACCTGTGGGGTGTGAAACAGGTTGTACAGGCGAGATCTCTGGGGCGATGGCAATGATAGCCAGATCATCAAGGGCTGGAGATCGAGAGGGGGCTCGAGCGGACACATCAGCCCGACGAGGGATGGTCGCTGGCGTAGAAGTCTCCCCCATCCGCCGAGGACCCTCACAGGAAGGGACATGGGCTGCGGAGAGAGCTGTGATCGAAGTCAGGTCACGATACGTGAGTGACTAAAAAAACAGCGCGTCACGGGACTCAATGACGCGACGGCGAGTGGGGTCCCAAAAACGCTAGGCCTTCGACCGCAGGGGGATGCCAATGAAGGCACACAGGCGACCCCGAGGGGAGACCTTGGACGCCTGCTGGTCCTCGGTGTACCACACGGAGGCCAGGGATCCCCAGACGCGAGCGAGACGAAGGTCAGCACGGTGGCCAAACCGGAGCTCGTACGGTGTAACATGGTCCGGAAGTGGACCATGCGGGAGGCGGTTCCAGACCCAAGTCATGTAGGCGAAGCCCTCGAAGGCGAAAGACTCCGGGAGACCGCATTCAGACCGCATGGCGCGAACCGCATCCTCCATGGTGCGGTTCCAGCGCTCAGATACACCGTTCTGCTGTGGAGTAGCAGGAGCGGAGACCTGGTGAAAAATCCCATGCTCAGCAAAGAAGGAGTCCATCTCGCCAAGGAACTCGCCTCCGCGATCCGAGGGAAAAGCATGGAGCGTATGGCGAGACTGACGCTCAGCCATCACGAGCCAGAGCCGAACCGCAAGGGCGGCGTCACTCTTCTGACGCAGACTGTAGACCCACCGCATGCGGGTGAATTCATCAGTCAGCGTCAGAACATACCGGCCCCTCTTGACCAGGGACAAGATCGGGAGAGGACCGAGAAGGTCCGAGTGGACCAACTGGAGAGGCCTAAGCGCTCGGGAATGCGAGTCAGGGTAGGTGCACCGGTGCATCTTCCCATGAGCGCAGAAAAGACAGTTGGTCTTGGGTGGTTTCTCGAAAGAAGCCACGTCAAGACCAAGAGCAGGCTGTGTCCGAATGAGCTTCGACACAGTGTCGGAGCCCACGTGACACAGACAACGATGAAGCAACTGCTGGTGTTCCGAGGATAGAACACCAGTGACAAAAACGCAACCGGATGAGGAGGGAGAGCAAGGGGAGGAGGACCGAGCGATACGATACAAATCATCTATGACTGAAGCACGCAAGACAATGCTACGGGTGTCAGTAGCAGTCACAGTCGCTGAATCAGCGGTGTGCTCCACAGAGAGACCCATCAGAGTGCAGGCACGCACAGAATGCAGACTGAGCTCAAGATCAGGTACAAACAACACGTCAGAAAGATACAAGGGGCCAGACGGACCGTCGAAACATACAACCCCCACACCATGGACTGGAAAGGACTGACCAGAGCCTGTACGAACAGAACGGACAGTCGTGACAGGACCAAGTACGACAAAGTCACTGCGATGGCACGTCATGTGATGGGTGGCCCCTGAATCGATGATCCAAGTGCCACTGGAGTCACGAATGGTGGACGTCACTGTACAACGAGCAATGGAACACTTGGCATCAGAGGGACGCTGAGCCGACAGTGGGGAGGAACGACGTACATCACGAAGATGAGACTCATGAATCCAGTCAGTGCAGTCAGGCCCATCATCATCACATGCTGACTGTGCTCCCCCACACGCGTCATCACGAGCCACGGGAACGGACGAACAAGCAGTCTGTGAACCACCCGACGATGACAACACACTCGCACCTCCCTGAAAGCGAAGCGCCAGAAGATGACGAAGCTCGGCGATGGTGCGGTCGCGTNCGACAGTGGGGAGGAACGACGTACATCACGAAGATGAGACTCATGAATCCAGTCAGTGCAGTCAGGCCCATCATCATCACATGCTGACTGTGCTCCCCCACACGCATCATCACGAGCCACGGGAACGGACGAACAAGCAGTCTGTGAACCACCTGACGATGACAATACACTCGTACCTCCCTGAAAGCGAAGCGCCAGACGATGACGAAGCTCGGCGATGGTGCGGTCGCGTGGGTCCGGATCGCTGCTGCCCGCCGGTGAGGACGCAGGAACGGCTGCAGTCGTGGCCGCCGCATGTCCTGAGGAGGGTTCGGGGGATGCGCCGAACGTGGAACAAAGAGCATGAGCAGCCTGAAGCCCACGGGTGATCCGCGCCCAGTCAAGCGGCTGCTGGCACTCGGTGTAGCGATGAGCGCCTCCACAGTTGTAGCAGTGCACAGAACGGCCACTGCTACCACTGGATGACGACTGCTGCTGACGTGATCCATGCTTCCTATTCTTCTTCTTCCCCTGGGCGGCGGCTGCAATGCCCTGTGTCTGCGTGGGTGTAGACGGGGTCGAAGAGGAGGAGGAAGATGAGGTGGTCATGGTGGAGGTGGATGAGGGTGACTGCAGGAGAGAAGATGGTGGTGATGCGCTACTGCTGCCTCACGGGCTGAAGTCACCTGGAGAAAAAGCTGATGTGCCCAAGGAAGCAGCTGCAGGGTGGCTGAGAAAGGCTCGAGGACAGCGTCGTTGTACTGTGTGAAGATGTCGGTGTACTCAAGGCGGACCCCGAGCATATTCGTCCGAAGCGTCTACAGCTGTGTGCCTCCTGAGGTCCCCAGACGCGTGTAGATACGCATAGCGCGTCGCCAGTAATCCGCTGCAGCCTCCGTAGGCCCCTGACGAAGCGAATGGAAAGCACGAATGTGTGACACACGAGTGGCGTGCGTCTCTGCGGCCAGCAGGGATAACGCCAGATCCCAGCCTCCACGGGGATCGGCGCTTGTGCCTGTGCCAGCCTCGCCAAGGAAAGGGCGAAAGTTGATGACTGTCTCGCGTGGCATGGCGTAGAGAAGTCCGCGCATGGCCCGAGCTACTGTCAGTGCCTGTGCTGGGTCTGTGGACTGGTACGGGCTGTGGTAGTAAGGCCACACTCCCTCAGATGTAGCCCACACCTGAAACAGGATCTCCCAGCAGTCGAAACCATCCTCGCTGATGTACCGAGAAGGTGGTGCCTCAAAGTCCTTAGGTTGCCGCTCCGTGGGGAGAGCAACCGCAGGCTGAGGAGGACGAGAGATAGGAAAAATTCCAGGGAGAGGGTGATCGCCAGGGTAGTCAGGTGATGATCGTATCGGGGTAACCGGTGGAGGTCGGGTACCCGTCTGCAGCTGACGGAGGCGCTCCTGGAGAACTCGAATCTTGTGCTCCTGGGAATCATCCGTGATGCCTGGCATGAATGGCTCATCGTGTAGTGGCTCATCATCAAGGAGGTCAGCAGGTGGTGGGTCAGGTGGGGCATCTGTCACGGGTGTCTGGACCGAATGCTGGGTAGAGACCGCAACTCCGGCAGCTCCCTCAGAAATCCGCGGAGGGGCCGTGGACTGAGCGCGCAGAAGCTCAGTCAGCGTGCGGATAGCGTCACTCTGCTCTCTCTAGAGACGACGCATCTCATCCTGCTGGCTGCGCAGATCCTCAATGGTGTGCGAGCGTGGACTCAGTACGCCAGACGAGGAGGAGGAGGGATCGCCTGGTCCCTGAGAAAGTGCGTGGAAGCTTCCTAGCAACACAGCCGTTGACCGGGCGTCAGTGCCTGGTCAGACGGTGACGACAGTCACAGGTCGTACACACAACGGCAAGGGTTTGGCTAGGAGACACAAGGCACAGTGTCAGAATGCTTCAATATAGCATATGCAGAGAGAAATGACAACTGACAGGTCCAGGGCATAAATACCTGCCGCGGCGCACGGCGGGTGTCGCACGCGGCAGTCCAAGAGCTGTCCTAAAACCGGCCCAAAACCACTGTTTTGGCCGTAACTCTGCGCATACATGTCAGAATCCTACGCCGTCTGAACCTAGACGTGCAGAATCAAAAGACGGACGCTACAACTGGTCACATGCATGCATCCATTGTCTGACAGTGAGTATACAATGCAAAAACATGTAAATGGGCCTCATGCCCAGTCCGCCGAAAGGCGCCTGCAAGACGTAGAAGGCACAACAAGGAGTCCCGGTGACATCTGGGGCTCTGGAACAGTGGTCGGTCAGCTCCAGGCGGGTAGTCCGTCGCCTTTCGTCGCGCCGGTGTCACCAGGGCCGCCTGCCTCAGGGATCTGCACGAGTATGAACACGGCCGAGTGGTCACAGTAAACTGTAGAGGAACGGCACAAAGCACAACACTCCCCCATGACCCGATGGTACGCATGTCCATACGCGTGCAGCACTGGTACAACCACATAGTGAGTGACACAGACAGATGAGACGCCGACGTACATCCCACACTCAACCACTGTCACGCACGGGGCGAAGCCCAACAGAAAGAATGGCCACCAGGAACTTTCCGCGGGCGAGTGCCTTTGTCAAGAAATCAGCACGCTGCAAGTCAGTGCCAACCCACATGATGGAGATCACGCGTCGCTCCACCAGATCACGAACAAAGTGATGCTCAACCGCAATGTGCTTTGTGCGAGCATGAAAAACACCAGAGTTCTCCGCAATGGCGAGAGCACTCTGGTTGTCGCAACGCAACACAATGGCGGGTACTGACTGCCCAAGCTCAAGAAACAAGCGCTGCAGCCAAACTGCCTCAGCAGCCCCTGCCCCCAAAGCCACATACTCTGCCTCCGACGAGCTACGTGCGATGCAACCCTGCTTCCCGCTTCGCCAAGACAAAGCGGTACCACCGAGCAGAAACACGCAGCCAGTGCGACTGCGCCCGTCAGGGCTCCAAGCCTAGTCGCTGTCAGTGTAGCCGTCAAGGACCACCGAACACTGCCGACGAAAGCAGAGTCCGAGATACGGCGTGGAGACCACGTACCGTACCACTCGCACAGCCGCGTGAAGAGCTCTCGCACGTGGAGCCTGCGAGAACTGAGCGAGGAGATTGACGGCGAACGCGATGTCGGGACGCGTGGTAGTGGCGAGGTAAATCAGAGATCCGATAAGACGGAGGTACAAGGTCACGTCCACTGTCTCCCCCAACTGTGTAGGGTCATCCACCTTCAGGGCATCCTGCCCATCAGGGTGAGGGGTGTGGAAGCAGTGGGCACTGCACCAAGGAGGTCGCTAAAGCGCTCCCCCACGACTCGTGCGTATCGTGCCTGATGCAGCAACAGTGTCCGATGTGTGCGATCTCGCACGATCTCCATACCAAGAAACACCGATGCAGGAGCGAGGTCCTTCATCCTGTAGGCGGTCTGCAGGATAGCCTTGGCCTCCTTCACGGCCTCCAGGGACGGAGACGCGATCAGAAGGTCATCAACATAGACCAGGATGCCGGTGAACCGCTCGGGTGTCGGTAGGAGGAAGAGTGAGGGGTCTGCCTCGCTCTGTACGTATCCTGCGCGAGTCAAGGTGCCAGTGATCTCCCGGTTCCAACACCGTGGAGACTGCTTGAGGCCGTACAAGGACTTGCGCAAGCGCCAGACCTTGCCACCGTCCTCAAAGCCTGGTGGCTGAGCCACGTAAAACTCCTCATCCAAAGAGTCATGGAGGAACGCCTTGTTCACATCCATCTGGTGTAGTTCCCAGTCATGCTGAGTCACTACACCGAACAGCGCTCGAGCTGAGGTCATGCGGCCGACAGGGGCAAAGGTGTCAGTGTAGTCAACTCCCTCAATCTGAGAGAACCCCTTGACGACCAAGCGGGCCTTGTAGCGTTCCAGTGAGCCATCCGGCTTCACTTTCTTGCGAAAGACCCACTTGACCTGAATCGCCTTCCTCCCAGGGGGAAGGTCGACCAGCTCGTAGACTCTGTGCTCTCGGATAGCGCGAAGCTCATCCTCGCAAGCAGCTCGCCAGGCCTCAGCATCCTGCGATGAGAAAGCCTCCCTCAATGTGCCCGGTTCAGGCGCCATAGAGGGGGAACTCTGCGTGGCAAGTGCACACGCCTCAGTGTCAGGTCTGACAGCTACGAGATCAGCTGCTGCGTCACAGGCGATATGGAACTCGCGAGTGACCAGGTCGTGCCCTATAGGGCACGCTGGGTGTACCTCTGAAAGCTCAGTGCGAACACTCAGGCCTAAGGCCTTTGTGCCTGGATCACCGCTCGCGATGCTGCGAGAGGAACGCCTGGGTCCGGGACCCGACGCTCGCTGAGCTCCGGAATCTAGTGGTCGAAGGCGACCACCGGGCTCACGGGAGTAACCGGAGGTCGAGGGGCGCATCTCAGGCTCAGGAACAGGTACGGCCACAGGGACAGGTACGACCACAGCTGGTGAGGGCTGAGACGAGGCAGCCGGAGATGCCGAGCGAGGAGAAGCGTGTGTGGGGGACACTGAGCTCGGAGGGACAGCTGGACCGGACACTGAGACAGGAATGTCAGGCAATGTAGGGACAGGAGTGGGCTGGGCTGGGTAAGACATCGGAGCAGGGGTGCCAGTGGACACAGGTGATGATGCAAGAGGAGGTATGAGAGCAGCAGTACCTGTGGGGTGTGAAACAGGCTGAGCAGGCGGGATCTGTGGACCAACGGCAATGATAGCCGGGTCATCAAGTGCTGGAGATCAAGAGGGGACTTGAGCGGACACATCAGCCTGACGAGAAATGGTCACTGGCGGAGAAGTCTCCCCCATCCGCCGAGGACCCTCACAGGAAGGGACATGAGCTGCGGAGAGCGCTGTGATCGAAGCCAGATCACGGTATGTGAGAGACTAAAAAAATAGCGCGTCACAGGACTCAATGACACGACGGCGAGTGGGGTCCCAAAAGCGCCAGGCCTTCGACCGCGGGGAGATGCCGATGAAAGCACACAAGCGACCCCGGGGGGAGACCTTGGACCCCTGCTGGTCCGCGGTGTACCACACGGAGGCCAGGGAACCCCAGATGCGCGCGAGACGAAGATCAGCACGGTGGCCAAACCAGAGCTCGTACGGTATAACATGATCCGGAAGCGGACCATGCGGGAGGCGGTTCCAGACCCACGTCATGTAGGCGAAGCCCTCGAAGGCGAAGGACTCCGGGAGACCGCACTCAGACCGCATGGCGCGGACCGCATCCTCCATGGTGCAGTTCCAGCGCTCAGAGACACCGTTCTGCTGTGGGGTAGCAGGAGCGGAGACCTGGTGAAAAATGCCGTGCTTAGCAAAGAAGGAGTCCATCTCATCGAGGAACTCGCCGCCGCAATCCGAGCGAAAGGTATGTAGCGTGTGGCGAGACTGACGCTCAGCCATCATGAGCTAGAGCCAAACCGCAAGGGCGGCGTCGCTCTTCTGGCGCAGACTGTAGACCCACCGCATCTGGGTGAAGTCATCAGTCAGCGTCAGAACATACCGTCCCCTCTCGGACAAGGACTCGACCGGGAGAGGACCAAGCAGGTCCGAGCAGACAAACTCGAGTGGCCTCAGCGCTCGGGAACGCGAATCAGGATAAGTGCACCGGTGCATCTTTCCCTGAGCGCAAAAAAGACAGTCGGTCTTGGGTGGCTTCTCGAAAGAAGCCACGTCAAGACCAAGAGCGGGCTGTGTCCGGATGAGCTTCGATACTGTGTCGGAGCCCACGTGACACAGACGTCGGTGAAGCAACCGCTGGTGTTCCGGGGATAGAACACCACTGACAAAAACGCGGCCAGAGGAGGAGGGAGAGCAAGGGGAGGAGGGCCGAGCAATGTGGTACAAATCATCTACGACTGAGGCACGCAGGACAATGCTACTGGTGTCAAGAGCAGTCACAGTCGCTGAATCAGCGGTATGCTCAACGGAGAGACCCATCAGAGTGCAGGCACGCACAGACAGCAGGCTGAGCTCAAGGTCAGGCACAAACAGCACGTCAGAGAGATACAGGGGCCAGACGGACCATCAAAGCATACAACCCCAACACCGTGGACCGGTAAGGACTGACCAGAGCCTGTATGAACAGAACGGACAGTCGTGACAGGACCAAGTACCACAAAGTCACTACGACGACATGTCATGTGGTGGGTGGCACCGGAATCGATGATCCAAATGCCACCGGAGTCATGACTGGTGGACGTCACTGTACAACGAGCAATGGAACACTCGGCATCAGAGGGATGCTGAGCCGTCAGTGGGAAGGAACGACGTACATCACGAAGGTGAGACTCATGAATCCTGTCAGTGCAGTCAGGCCCATCATCATCACATGCAGACTGTGCTCCCCCACACGTGTCATCACGAGTCACGAGGACGGACGAACAAGCAGTCTGTGACCCACTCGACGATGACAACACACTCGCACCTCCCTGAAAGCGAAGCGCCAGAAGATGAAGGAGCTCGGCGATGGTGCGGTCACGTGGGTCTGGATCACTGCTGCTCGCCGGTGAGGATGCAGGAACAGCTGCAGTCGTGGTCGCCGCGCGTCCAGAGGAGTGTGCGGTCGACGTACCGGACGCCGTGCGGGCAGCATGGGCAGCCTGAAGTCCGCGAGTGATGCGCTCCCAGTCAAGCGGCTGCTGGCACTCGGTGTAGTGATGGGCACCTCCACAGTTGTAGCAGTGCACGGAACGGCCACTGCTACCACTGGATGACGACTGCTGCTGACCCGATCCGCTCTTCCTATTCTTCTTCTTCCCCTGGGCGGCTGCAGCAACGCCCTGCGTCTGCGTGGGTGTAGACGGGGTCGAAGAGGAGGAGGAAGATGAGGTCGTGATGGGGGTAGATGAGGGTGACTACAGGAGGGAAGATGGTGGTGAGGCGAGGACTGCTGCAGCAAGGGAAGTCTCCTGATGTGCTACTGCTGCCTCGCAGGCCGACGTCACCTGGAGGAAAAGCTAGTGGGCCCAAGGGAGCAGCTGCAGGGTGGCTGAGAAAGGCTCGAGAGCAGCGTCGCTGTACCGTGTGAATATGTCGGTGTACTTCAAGCAAACTCCGAGCATGATCGTCCGAAGTGCCCATAGCTGTGTGCCCCCTGAGGTCCCCAGACGCGTGTAGATATGCATGGCGCGTCGCCAGTAATCCGCCGCAGGCTCCGCTGGTCCCTGACGGAGCGAGTGGAAAGCACGAATGTGTGATGCACGCGTGGCGTGCGTCTCTCCGGCCAGTAGGGACAACGCCAGATCCCAACCTCCACGCGGATCAGCTCCGGTGCCTGTGCCAGCCTCGACGAGGAAGGGGCGGAAGTCAACGACAGTCTCACGTGGCATGGCGTAGAGAAGTCCTCGCATGGCCCTGGCTGCTATCAGCACCTGTGCTGGATCTGTAGGCTGGTATGGGCTGTGGTAGTAAGGCCACACTCCCTCGGAAGTGGCCCTCACCTGAAACAGGATCTCCCAGCAGTCAAATCCATCATCGCTGATGTACCGTGGAGGTGGTGCCTCAAAGTCCTTTGGCTGCCGCTCCGTGGGGAGAGCAACCGCAGGCTGAGGAGGGCGAGAGACGGGGAAAACTCCTGGAAGGGGGTGATCACCGGGGAAGTCAGGTGACGGTCGTATTGGGGACACGGGTGGAGGTCGGATACCCGTCTGCAGCTGACGGAGGCGCTCCTGTAGGAGACAAATCTCCCGCTCCTGGGAGTCATCCTCGAAGCCTGGCATGAATGGCTCATCGTCAAGGAGGTCCGCAGGTGGTGGGGAAACCACAC
>SZWC01018299.1:0-14334 GCA_023375785.1 Penium margaritaceum
TCTCTCTCTCTCTCTCTCTCTCTCTCTCTCTCTCTCTCGCTCTCGCTCTCTCTCTCTCTCTCCAGAGTAGCAGATGTTTCATTCTAACCAGTCCTTGCAGCCATGAGATACCACGGATTTCCACCACCCGTCTGAGAACATCCGTCCTTGCTCCTCTCTTTACCCCTTTTCGTCAAAAAAACATGTGGTCCAGATTGCGAAAGAGAGCTGTGTAGGGCATTCGGAAGGTCTATCATCAGCCAGCGGGTCTTGCATGGCTGGAGGGCCAGTTCGGATGTGAGGAGTTGGTGTGAATGCCTACAGCTCCAGAACTGTCCTAGTTTGAGACACAACTGCACCCAGGGCTGATGCCGGTATTACCGGTACCGCGGTATACCGTTTTTTTGTACCGCGGTATTGTAGTACCGCGGTGCGGTATTGTTTTTCACGGTACTGGTGCGGTATCGGTACTGACCTGACAGGATACCCCTCTATTGTACCGCGGTATCATACCGTGGTACTGTAACGCGGTAGTGAGAAAGTGAAAGAAAAAAACTGTGACAAGTAACGGTAACGTGCTACAACTACATGGTAGTGCGGATGAGTGTGCGTTCGGAAGCTCGCAATGGACAGGAAATCTACGTGCGAATCCATGTGCAAAGCGAGCTGCGACGTATGACTTCGCCCCCCACATTCGAAATTTCAAAATTCAAAAAAAGTCATAGGGACAGACCAAGGACATGGACTTTTGACCAAAATATGACACTAAGAAAATACCAGGGCTTTTGGACGGACAGGTCCAAAATTCCAAGGCTGAAAATTATAGTCAAATTTAACTGTACTTTTATTTAGATCAAAAAAACTGAACATAAGAGACTACGGTATTCAACTAGAGTATCTCTTCACAACTTCACCCTCCTCTCCTTCCCTCATTTCTTGTCTCCTAACTTCTACTCCGCCTTAACATCTCCATATCACAAGTGAATATCATGTAAAGGGGTATCTTTTCTTTGTGAGTATATAAACTTGAGTTCCAAGTTCATGACTGTTGGTTTGTGTGGCTTCCACCCGTCACGACCGACACTGCTAGTTTACCGATATACCCACATTCGGGGTATATGGCAGAGGAGAGCGTGACGACACGACGGGCCACCGGACTGCACCGAGACTTCTCCAGCACCTACGACAGCGCCGGCGAGACGCAGTCGATGCGTTCCGGCAGCCATGTGGGCTTGTCAGGAGGTAGGAGAGTTTTCTCGGTGGGTTCAGACCCGCGCACCCGGTTGACTGTACCGGTGCGACAAGGAGACCCGATGGCTATTGTGGGGCTTCCGATGTTCGGAAAGCCGTCTGTGATGACTGGACGCTGATTCTCAGATTTTCTGGCACTGTTCCTATTTTCTCGGTGGTCGAGACCCGGGTACTCGGAGAGCTGTTCCGGTGCCTCGAGGAGACCACCGTTATTGTTATCTTGGTGTACGCAGTGTGTTCTCCCCGCTGACCCGTTTCGGCTCAGAGGGGGTGACGGGGCCCGGTGCGGCTAGCTGCCGGCGCTCCTACTTAAAGCCCGCTAGGGGCTCATTTGTAATCTCTCCTTGTTCTTTATATTCAGCGTTCCAGACTTAGCCAAATTCTTGCCGTCTTGCATCGCACTCACACACAGAGCTCATGTTCGTTTTTGCATGGGCCTGCATGCCCTAAAATTACTTCCAATTTGGTATCAGAGCACAGGGGGGCGTGTGAGCAGCAGAAGCAGCAGCAGTGGGCGGAACGCGAAGAGAACGCGCCACGTGGCGCCACGCCAGCAGCAGCGTGAGGGAGCACGAAGCGACTGCACGTGAACGCCACAGGGGCGGTGAGCCGCGCACAGCAGCAGTAGCAGCAGTAGCAGCAGCAGCACGCGTTGGCAGCAGCAGCGTGCACGAGCAGCAGCGACGCAACACTAGCTTGCAGCCGTGGCAGTAGCGAGCAGCAGCAGCGAGCAGAAGCAGCAGCATGCAGCAGCAAGCAGCGACACAGCAGTAGCAGAAGCAGCAGCAGCAGCCGCAGCAGCTTTAGCAGCAGCAGCAGCAGCAGCCGCAGCCGCAACAGCAGCAGCAGTAGCAGCGTGCAACGGCGTGCAGAGCGAAAGAAGAAAAAAAAAACAAGGCAGCAGCAGATCAGCAGCAGCAAGCAGCAGCAGCTGCTGCTGCGCAGAGCAGCAGCAGCAGCAGCAGCAGCAGCATCCGCAGCAGCTGCACCTGCCGCTGCAGCTGCTGCTGCTGCCGCTGCGAGGAGGGCCTCGCAGCCCTCCTCTGAAGGGGGGGGGGCTCTGAGGGGGCCTGTCGACCCCGTTCGCCACCCCCCCCCCCTCTCCCTCCTTTCTCCCTTTCTCAAGGGGGCCCTCGGAGGGCCCCGGCGAGACCCTCCGAGGGGCCCTTCGGAGGGGCCCGTCGGCCTCGCGGGCCCCCTCGGCCCCGTCGGCCCCGTCGGCCGACCGACGGAGGGGCCGAGTCAGAGGGGCGGACGGGAATCCCCCCCCCTCGCTGCCTCGTCCCCCCACACCCACTCGCTCACTCGCTCGCTGAGCGAGCGAGCGAGCGAGCGAGCGAGCGTCCACGGGAGGAGGGCCGGACAAGCCAGACACCTCCCCCCCCCTGTCCTCACCTTCTTTTATCCATTCGTCCACCATCCGGGCAATCGAGAAAAAGGAGGGGGGCGAGTAATAACACTCCGAAAAGGGGTATGCCTGAAAGAGAGTGAAAAAAAAGGGGAGAAAAAGCAATCGAAACAAAAAAAGAAAAAAAAAGGGGCAAGGGCTTCAGGCGAGCAGAGGGGAGAACTTAAAAAAAAAAAACAAACAAATCGTACAACTACTACCGCCGCAGCAATAGCAGCTTTCGTGGCGGTAATAGCAGTGGCAGACGGAGCTACACCGACTACATAGTGAGAGGTAGTTGTAGCTCCGGTTCCATTTCGTTATTCCCAGCTCACGGCAGATTGTCGTTGGCGGCGATCTCCACTTCGAGACGTGTCGTGGACCGGCGTCTCCCTGGGGCCCGTGGATTGGTGCGCGCACTTCACCCCGTAGGATCGCCGGCGGATTCGAGTCTTACCGTCTCCGAGGGCTGGGTAGTCTACCGCTTGGAGCAGCAGCCACACCTGCAGCCGCCACCCCTTCTCGTCTTGGAGCAGTCTTCGCTCCATTCGTGGCAGCAGCATTGGTCGCCGCAGCTAGTTAGACTCTCGTCTCCGGGTGTGCTGTATTAGTGCAGCTCTTCCCGTCTAGTCATGTTTGCTGACCCGGACGCCGTGACCTCCAGGAGTGATAGTACCTGCGGACCTCATTCTCTCCCGTGGCTTGGTGTTTACCACCGGGAGTAGGTGCTCTCGGCACCTATCCATCGTCCAGCGCACGAGATGAGTGCGCGGACGTGTGAGCAGGCGCCCTGCGCATTCGCCTGCTACTACTGTGGTGATGGACGTCATGGTTGGCGTCGCTGTTGGACGCGCCCTCCCGGCTGGCATCCACCTTGGTTACAGCCTCGTCCGAGCCTGCGTCCTCCACAGCATAGGGATCTGCCGGCGTTGGTAGATCCCTTAGCTGGACCTCTGGCGAGCATATTCGCCGAGATCCGCGGCCTACGGCAGACGGTGCAGTGGCTTTGTGACCTCGTTGTCACTGAGCGTGCTTCTGCTACTCGTTCGTCGACGGCCTCTTCGACCACATCTCCTCCATCATCTCCTCCTTCTTCATCCGATGGTGTCCCTTCAGCTTCACCTGCCAGCCAGTCCCAGGCTGACACCATCCTTTCGATCCTCCACTCTGCTGTGACCACGCCGCCACCCCGCGATGACCTGTCTTCCAGCAGTCGTTCCAGTCGAGTGACTCTACGACGTCGTCGTCAGCGCTCCGCACGGCGTGCTCGCGCTGGTGTTGATACATCCTCCACCTCCTCGACCTCCGTTGCTGTACCTGTCGAGGGGGAGTGTGGTCACCGCGCATTGCGTGATGCGACAGTAACGATAGGATCCGCAGTTGGGTCGAGGGGGAGTGAGTCTGATCCCGACATGGAGGTCATGGTGCAGACTTGTGTATCATCGAGCTCGACTTCCACGTCCACGCTGGATCCAGATCTTCTACTACAGCAGCTTGCGTCAGGAGGTGTCCAGGCCCGGCGTCCCTGGGCTGTGCCACTCGCGGCTCCTCCCGGTGGCAGCCCGGCGGTGGCACACGGGTCCGGTACGGATCACGATGCATCTTTGGGAGTTTTGGCAGAGTTTGTGCAACAGGCTCACATGAGTCCGGCGGAGGTTCCAGTGCAGGAGATATGCGTGTCATCGAGGTCGACATCCACGCTGGGACAGGAGCCGGACATTCTGCAGCAGCAGGTTGCATCACGAGGAGTGCAGGTCTCATGTGCCTTGGCGGTGCCACTTGCGACTCCGACCGATAGCGGCCTGGCGGTGGCACATGAGTCCCGCGCGGATCGGGATACCCCACACGGATTTTTGGGGGCGTTGGCGCACGGGACTCATACTTGCCCGACAGTGGTCGCAGTACACGAGCAGAGTCGACCGGCTGGTCTGTTGGAGGTTGAGGCATTCTTGAAAGCAGCAGTTCTCAGAGATGTCGCCGGGTCATATGCAGTAGCAGACACAGCAGGCTCCACCGCCTCATCTGTGCTACTTGGGGACCAGCTTCAGCGTGAGGTGTCGTTCAGGTTCCCACAGCCTCCGGGTTCCCGTACACACGGAGCAGCGACATACATGCCGGAGCCAGATGATGGTCCTCACTCTATCATCGAGCAGGTGGCAGCGACCAATCTTCCCGGCGAGACAGTGCGTGAGCGCCAGCTGCGCTTGCTGGTCGCCTTGACGGGCATTGTCGAGCCGGAGCTCTGCACACCTGTTTCCACTACGGCGGCAGTTGAGGATAGTGGTGCAGATCCTTACATGCAGATGGAGTCACCTCGTCAGCAGGAGCTGAGTTGTACACCTTCGTGTTCACCTACTAGTGACCTTGCTGATCACATAGATACTGAGAGTGGCAGTACCTGCACGGACGACGTTTCCACATGCTCTACGGACTCTGACGGCTCCTCCTCCTTCTCTCTCGGCATGCGACCGCTCACTCCTCGCATGAAAGACACGAGCTGTGATGTGGATGCGACACCTGCAGCTGCATCCGATGTTCCAGCGTCTCAGCACATTGCGAGCTTGGTTGATCCCCATGAGGATGCAGCAACACCAGTTCCATCGTCTCCAGCAGCAGAGATGCAGATGGCGCTGTACTCACGAGTTGTGCAGTCTGCATGTGCAGCATCCAGTGAGGCACAGTGTATTCTACACCAGGTCGACATCGGCCACCTCGACATGTCCGAGGCAGATTACGCCGACCTGCAGGAGCGTGTAGTGATGCTGCAGCGGGAGATGATGGCAGTGCGTGAGCGATTATCAGAGGATGGCAGCATCAGTATTATCGGCACGACCCCTGCGCCAGCAGCATCTGGCACACCTATGCTTGGGGAGCATCTTGTACGCGCTCCGAGTATGACGTCCGTTGGAGACAGTGTCAGAGGAGAGGTGAGCGTGCCTTCGGCTTCCGCCATCCTCGCTCCTGTCGACCCCATCATCGCTCCTCCTTCTTCTTCTGCCGTCACGCACCTTCATCCACCCGACTCACCTGCCCCATCTTCATCTTCATCTGCGAGTGGTGATCCGGTTCGTCGTTCCAGCTCTCCTCCTCCGGCGGTACACCCCTGTGCCTCAGGGTGCTCTATCCGGCCTCCGAGGCCAGCTCCGCCACTTCATCCACGCACGCGTGCTGCTCGCCCATTCCCGTTCCTCCGGCGTACACAGATGCATCGCGGCAGTGCGGAGGCAGGAGAGACTGTGAGTTGGGACCCTTGGCAGTCACGCGAGGACTGGCATACCCTAGGCGATGCAGATTCACGTGAGGAGTCGTAGCCGGAGACACCACTTCGTCTTTGAGGGAGGGAGTCGACTCACAGGTGACAGGGGGAGCTGTCTCTACATGATGGATACACTACATGACTAATCGCCCAGGATCTGTTCAGCTACGACATCAGCATCTCCTTCGAGGACATCGCTGCCAGGTTCCTCTGCCCAGGGGAAGTGTTGTGTGGACCTCGACCTGACGCGACGCCATGGGAGATGCATGGCGAGTTCCATGCTCTGTTCTGAGCATCTACAGCATTCTGCATGTGCCTCACGCTACGTGCCTGCACAGCTACATACAGATGGTAGCACACTGTTGGTCGAGACCCAGACACTTGGTGCATTGTACCAGTGTCACGAGGAGACCATGTGATCGTGTGTCTTAGTGTGTCGCTATACTGTGTGTGGCATTGTGCATGCGAGCTGTTGGTCGAGACCCGGACACGTGGTGCATTGCACCCGTGTTACGAGGAGATCCTCCCTTGATCCTGTGTTTGGATGATGATACTATTGAGTTGGATTGCTCGTAGTGGTCGAGACCCGGACCCTGGTACCGCCAGTGTCACGAGGAGACCATCTTGTCCTCTGACATGTGTATGATGTGCATTACACTGGTTTGTATGCGTGTGCATCACTCCTCTCATGGTCGATGTTGGTTTTTTCGCATCTCTCATTGTGCTCTATTGTGTCCTCCCGGCTTGTGTACATCGGCGTGCAGATGACTGACGGCGAGACTCGACGCTGATGGAGTGTCGTCCGGTGGAGCCGACGCACGCTGAGGTCTTCTCGCAGTTCGCTGGAGCCTCCTCTCTCCAGCGACGCGCTCAGCTCCATCGGCAGGCCTCCTCGGCGGTCGTGCTGCCGGCGGTCATTGACACCGCAGTTGCTGCTTGCATGCGTCCAGCGCGTCCCATCGCGTCTGCATCGTCATGCACTGCCTAGGGTCCCAGTTGCATGTTGCATGGCCCTGTTTGGCAGCATAAACCATCGTGGGCACTATCTGGGTTTAGGCTGCCATAACTCCTCGCTACTATTTTTCTAGCAGATTCTGACCGCACGGCTGCGTTNTCATTATCAGTTTTCAGCTGCTTTCTGGCGCTAACTCTAGCGCGCGCGTTTCTGAGTAACAAAACCCAGAGCTTCCAGACTTAGACTCTAGAGCAGCAGACTGAGGGGGCAGCTGACTTAAGCAACGAGCGTGGAAGCCCGCACGCTGCATCAACAACGTTGCTGCCCCAACCTGCTGCATAGTTTCTTTCTTAGTATCAGAGCCAGAGCGTAGCAGCACCAGCAGAAGACTGGCGAACAGGTCTACGCCGGCGGACCCCCATACGCGCCAGTGCAAGGGAAATGCTGCCGGATTTTTTCCGGCAGCATTGACCCTCCTGGTGGCGGCGTCAGATTTCTTCCCACGGCCACTGGGCCAGGGGAAATGATGCCGAAATTTTTTCGGCAGCACTAACCCCCACGCGTGACACGAGGAGGTGAGCGGCAGGCGGCGTCTGACGTCTGTGGGCGACGACGCACGCGGCAACGTCACCCAGGTGCAGTGACTGGCACCACCACCAGCAGCAGGCAGAAGCAGCAGCTCGCAACAGCCCGCAGCAGCAGCAGCAGCTTGCAGTTGTAGCAGCAGCAGCCCGTAGCAACAGCAGCTCGCAGCAGCAGCAGCGTGCAACAGCAGCAGCAGCGTGCAGCAGCAACAGCAGCCCGCAGCAGCAGCCGGCTGCAGCAGCCCGCAGCAGCAGCAGGCAGCAGCCGCAGCACGCAGCAGCTGCAGCAGCGTGCAGCAGTAGCAGCGGGTTGCAGTAGCTACTGCAGCGAGCCGCAGCAGCCGCCAGCTGCAGCAGCAGCAGCAGCAGCGAGCAGCAGCTGCCAGCCGCAGCTGCTGGTGCCCGCTGCTCGCAGCGAGCGAGCAGTGAGCAGTAGCCCGCTGCTGCCAGCAAGCAGTAGCTCGCTGCTGCTGGGCGAGCAGCAGCCCGCTGCTCGTAGCAGACAACGGGCTGCTGCCCGCTGTGACAAAGAAAAAAAAAAGGCAACAAAAAAATTACCCCACCCCCGCAGCTCGCTACAGCAGCCTGCAGCTACAGCGAGCAGTTGCTGCAGCACGCAGTAGCTGCAGCAGCACTCAGCTGCAACAGCGAGCTGCAGCAGCTCGCTGCTGCAGTAGCTGCAGCCACAGCAACTGCTGCAGCTCGCAGCACGAGCAGCAGCAGCTGCAGCACTCGCAGCAGCAACAACAGCAGCAACAGCAGCAGCAGCAGCAGAAGCAAACGGCTACAGCAGCAGCAGCAACAGCAGCAGCAGTAGTAGCAACAACAGCAGCTGCAGCAGCAACAGCAGCAGCAACAGCAGCAGCAGCACCAGCAGCAGCAGCAGCAACAGCAGCAGCAGCAGCTGCAGCAACATCAGCACCAACAGCAGCAGCGGCGGCCCCAACATTCGCCGCTGCTGACGTCAGCACCCCTCTGCTGACGTCACCGCTGACGTCACTGCTGACATCATCAATAACAAAAAAAAACGGGGGGAGGGTGTAAGGGGAAAAGGGGAAGGCTAGAGGAGTGGGTAGACTCCCCACTCCCCCAACCCCCTGCTGCAGCATCAACACAAAGCCAACAACACAAAGAAAAAAAAACACACAGACACCAAGGCATGGCTGATAGTCCTGGCAAGGGGGGGTCCTCCTCTGATGGGGGGACCCCTACCCCTCCTTTCTTACAGCGATTGCTGCAGCACCAGCAGCAGCAGCAGCAGCCGCCGCCGCTACAGCAGCTGCAGCCGCCACCGCCGCACGACCAGCAGCTGCCGCCGCCGCCGCAACAGGACCAACCGCCGCCGCCATTGCAGTCGCAGCAGCCACCGCCTCTACAGCAGCAGCCGCCGCCGCTGCAGCAGCAGCTGCCGCCCATACAGCAGCAGCCACCGCCGCTGCAACAGCAGCAGCAGCCGCCGCCTCTAAAGCAGCAGCCGCCACCGCCGTTGCAACAGCAGCCGCCGCCCATACAGCAGCAGCCACCGCCGCTGCAGCAGCAGCAGCCGCCGCCTCTACAGCAGCAGCCGCCACCACTGCAGCAGCAGCAGCCGCCGCCCATACAGCAGCAGCCACCGCCTCTGCAGCAGCAGCAGCCGCCGCCCCTACAGCAGCAGCAACAGCAGCAGCAGCGGCCCACTGGTAACGTTGGCGGCACCCCTGACCCACTTGCTGCTCTTCAGCAACAACTCGCCGCCTTGACACAGCAGCTTGCGGCGCTACAGCCAGTCGCCTCCCACACCGCCACCAGCGCGCTGCCGTCCTTCATCCCTCCAGGGCACGCCAGCCCAGCTGTGTCTGCTGCCACGTACTACCTGGCACAGCAGCAGACTCAGCGCCAGCGGCAGACAGTCACTTCCGTCCTTGGCCCCACTCCGGGTGCCGGCCGCAGGCAGAAGGACTTTGAGACGCCGCCGCCGCCGCTTCAGGCCGGCGAGCAGTTCCGGAGCTGGGAGCTCAGCTTCCGGATCTGGGCGCAGGGTGAGGGCCTGTGGGCATACTACACCCTCCCTTACGACTCCACCCAGGCCGACCAGTTGTATGACGCTGGTCGCGCCGTCCGTGCCCTTGTCCCAGTCGCCCCTCCAGCTTCCCGCCTGGCCTTAGAGCCTTTCCTCGGCGACGTCACGGCTGGCGCCATCCCAGACCCTGCAGCCGCNGCCCACTGGTAACGTTGGCGGCACCCCTGACCCACTTGCTGCTCTTCAGCAACAACTCGCCGCCTTGACACAGCAGCTTGCGGCGCTACAGCCAGTCGCCTCCCACACCGCCACCAGCGCGCTGCCGTCCTTCATCCCTCCAGGGCACGCCAGCCCAGCTGTGTCTGCTGCCACGTACTACCTGGCACAGCAGCAGACTCAGCGCCAGCGCCAGACAGTCACTTCCGTCCTTGGCCCCACTCCGGGTGCCGGCCGCAGGCAGAAGGACTTTGAGACGCCGCTGCCGCCGCTTCAGGCCGGCGAGCAGTTCCGGAGCTTGGAGCTCAGCTTCCGGATCTGGGCGCAGGGTGAGGGCCTCTGGGCATACTACACCCTCCCTTACGACTCAATCCAGGCCGACCAGTTGTATGACGCTGGTCGCGCCGTCCGTGCCCTTGTCCCAGTCGCCCCTCCAGCTTCCCGCCTGGCCTTAGAGCCTTTCCTCGGCGACGTCACGGCTGGCGCCATCCCAGACCCTACAGCCGCCTGGCACGTCCTCACCAGGCCCCATCGCCTGTCCAGCGACGCTGAGATCAGCCGTCTGCTCTGGGAGTTCAACTCCCTGCACATGGGGGAGACCGAGACAGTCACTGCCTACTGGCAGCGGGCGGAGGACATCCTCTGTCGTCTCGGCACATCTGCTCCGCCCCCTCTGTCCGCGCTCCTCACCATCAAGCGCGGCGCCACTAGCAACTACGCAGACGTCTTCGTACACTACCCCCAGGACATCCTCTCCACCATGGCGACCCAGGGCACCCTCATGCCCTGGGCATACGAGCTCTTCCTCCGCATTGAGGAAGCTCGCCAGGAGTCCCAGCTCCATCGAACGGAGGCGCTTGCATCCCCTGCCGTCGCATCCCCTACTGTCGCCTCCCCTGCCGTTGCCTCCGTGGCCGTCGCCTCCCCCGCCGCAGCTACCTCATTGTCATCGGGGAAGAAGAAGAAGAGCCGGAACAAGAAAGGCAAGGGTCAGCCGCAGCAGCAGTAGCAGCAGTCGTCGACCGGGTCCAGCGGTGGTGGCTCGGCCTGCCATAACTGTGGTCAGCCCGGGCACGGGTGGTACACGTGCCCTCTCCCGACGGACGAGGCGCGCGTCATCGCTACCATGCGGCGCCAGCGGGAGCGCCGCCTCGCCTCTGCCGCCGTCGCCGTTGCTGGCCCTTCCACTTTGCCCTCGTCCAGCGGCTCTGCCACTCCGGCAGCTCCGCCTGTCCCGCAGACACCCGCGCCGCAGCAGTACTACCCGCAGCCGTCGGCGCATCCGCTCCCTTCACCGGCGCAGTCTTCCTACTACCCGGGCTCCGGCGCCGTCACTCTGCACTCCGTCTACGCTCCCGGGCCCTCCTCCCGTGAGCGCCAGTTGGAGCAGTTCATCGCGCTCCAGCTCGGCCTGCCTCGCCCTCCTCCCCAGGGAAGTGCAAGTTGCATCACCTCCTGCTCTCCTGCCCAGCCCTGCATGACTGAGACTAAGCTGCGGTCGTGTCCCGTTTCCTCGTCTGTCTCGTTTTCGCCCGTGGCCTCCTCCGCCCCTCTTCTTGATGATCTTGCTTGGCTTGACGATTGGCAGTCCCGTTTCGCGCCTCCGTCCACCGCGTCCGCGTCCCTCGCCTGCTGCCATGTGACCGTTAGCGATCTAGCGACCCCGGTCCAGGACCCTGCTGAGACCTGGATCATCGACTCCGGGGCCACGCATCACATGACGGCCTCTCGTGAGGCCTTCAGTATGCTCGGTCCTGTCGGCGATGTCTCCGGTGTNGGCTCCGGACAGGTGTTGCCTGTCCGTGGTGTTGGCGTCGTTCGTTTTCGTGGACCTACCGGTGACGTCTTTCTGACCGATGTCCTCTTCGTCCCTGGTCTCGAGCTCAGCCTCCTGTCCGTGACTGCCCTTGACCGCATGAGCATGGATGTTGTACACTCACGTGGTGTTGGCGCTGTGTCGTTGCGTCCGTCTGGTCTTGTCGTCTTGCACGCCACCGCCCGTGGCAACCTGTGGCATGTTCCTCGTCTCTCCTCTTCTCCTCCCGTCTCCTCCTCGTCGGCCGCCACAGGCCATGTGCTCGTCACTAGTACGCTTTCTCCTCAGCACACCCGCCTCTTGCACCGCCGCCTCTGCCACGTCCACTCTGCCGCTGTGGACAGAATGCTTCGCGCCCGGCCTGCCTCGGGCCTTGACCCGAAGACTTTCCCTCTCCCGTGCCCCACTGAGTGCATTGACTGCGCCCAAGGGAAGATGCACCGGTCCACGTACCCGTTGTCTGCCTCCCGTGCATCCGCCCCTCTCGACCTTGTCCATTCGGATGTCATGGGCCCTCTCCCCACCGAGTCGGTCGGCGAGCGTGGCCGCTATGTCCTCACCCTCACGGACGACTATTCTCGCTATCGCTGGGTCTTATGTCTTAGGCAGAAGAGCGATGTCGCCCGGGCCATCCAGGAATGGCTTGTCCTCGCAGAGCGCGCGTGTGGCCGCTCCCTTCGCCGCTTTCGCTCCGATCGCGGTGGCGAGTACATGGGTGAGGCCACGACTTTCCTCGCCTCCTGCGGAATCCACCATGAGACATCGGCGCCCTACACACCCGCCCAGAACGGTGTCTCCGAGCGGTGGAACCGGACCATGGCTGACGCCGTCCGCACCATGTGTGTCGAGTCTGGTCTCTCCGAGGGCTTCTACTTTGAAGCCATGGCCTACATGACCTGCGTCTGGAACCGGATTCCCCACGGTCCCCTTCCCCGTCAGTCTATGCCGTACCAGCATTGGTGCGGTCAGCGCGCTGACCTCCGCCCCGCTCGCGTCTGGGGTTGTGTCGCCATTGTCTGGCTGCCCGCCCCGCAGCAGGGCGGCAAGCTCGCCCCCCGCGGCCGTCCCTGCACCTTCCTCGGTGTCTCTCGCCAGTCCAAGGCCTGGCGCTTCTGGGACCCCTCCCGGCACTGCATCATCGAGTCCCGGGATGCCCTCTTCTTCGAGGACCTGTTTCCTCGTGACCTCATTCGCTCCGGCTCGTCTGTGTCTATCCCGTCGCGTGGGGGAGTGGTGAGTCCGTCCTCCGTCCTACCGCGTCCGGGTGACACATTCTTTCGTCCCTCTGAGCCGGCTGCCCCAGTCGCGTCCGCTGGTCCCTCCGGGCCAGCTGCCCCAGTCGCGTCCGCTGGTCCCTCCGGGCCAGCTTCCCCAGTCGCGTCTGCTGGTCCCTCCGAGCCAGCCTCCCCAGTCGCATCCGTTGGTCCCTCCGGGCCAGCTTCCCCAGTCGCGTCTGCTGGTCCCTCCGGGCCAGCTTCCCCAGTCGCGTCCGCTGGTCCCTCCGGGCCAGCTTCCCCAGTCGCGTCTGCTGGTCCCTCCGGGCCAGCTTCCCCAGTCGCGTCCGCTGGTCCCTCCGGGCCAGCTTCCCCAGTCGCGTCTGCTGGTCCCTCCGGGCCAGCCTCCCCAGTCGCGTCCGTTGGTCCCTCCGGGCCAGTTGCCCCAGCCGCGTCCGCTGGTCCCTCCGGGCCAGCTATCCCAGTCACGTCTGTGGATCCCTCCGGGCCAGCCTCCCCAGTCGTGTCCGCTGATCCCTCCGGGCCAGCTGCCCCAGCCGCGCCCGCTGGTCCCTCCGGGCCAGCTGCCCCAGCCGCGTCCGCTGGTCCCTCCGGGCCAGCTGTCCCAGTCGCGTCTGCTGGTCCCTCCGGGCCAGCTGCCCCAGCCGCGTCCGCTGGTCCCTCCGGGCCAGCTGTCCCAGTCGCGTCTGCTGGTCCCTCCGGGCCAGCTGCCCCAGTCGTGTCCGCTGATCTCTTCGGGCCAACAGCCCCAGTCGCCTCCACTGGCCCATCAAACTCTGCGCCGTCGCACGCCTTGCCACGCTACACACGTGGCCCCGGCGGCAGCCTCCGACCCAGGCCGTCGTTGAGTGTGCAGACCGTCGCACCGCGCTCGGTAGCGCCTCGACCCCCTGTGGCTCCACGTGCCTCCTCCACTCCCACGGTCGTGAGTGGGGACCCTGGCACCAAGGCCCTGGGCCTGACCACCTCGGCCATCATTGCAGATCTGCACCCGGGCTCCGCATTGGGCTACGCCATGCTCCATCACGAGCATCGGCACGCTGTCGTGGCTGCCCTTGCGCGCATCCCACCTGGGGCGCGAGAGGCACACGCTCTCTCAGTCCGCTCCACAGCACGCCCGGAGGACCCAGCCACCTTGCGCGAGGCACGAGCCTCTCCTGAGGCCGCACACTGGGACGCTGCCTGCGCCGATGAGCTCGCCGCTATCCGACAGCACCACGTGTACGACCTCGTCGACCTTCCTCCAGGTCGGAATGCCATCGGCGCCAAGTGGGTCTTTCGGCGCAAGTGGAAACCCGATGGGTCCTTGGACAAGTACAAGGCCCGCCTCACTGCAAAGGGGTTTGCCCAGGTCCCTGGGGTCGACTATGACCAGATCTTTGCCCAAGTTGGCCGGTTCTCCACCAGCCGGGCGCTCTTCAGCCTGGTCGCCCAGCATGGGTGGGAGCTGCATCAGATGGATGTGAGCAACGCTTTTCTCCATGGTTCACTGGAGGGTGAGGAGCTTTACATGGTGCAGCCACCAGGCTTCGACGATGGCACCGGGAGAGTGTGGCGCCTGCGTAAGGCCCTCTATGGCCTGAAGCAGTCGCCTCGGTGCTGGAACCAGGAGATCAGCAGCACGCTCCTTCGTGGTGGGCTCCAGCGCAGCACCGC
>SZWC01018300.1:8440-29196 GCA_023375785.1 Penium margaritaceum
TTCTGAGTAACAAACCCAGAGCTTCCAGACTTAGACTCTAGAGCAGCGGACTGAGGGGGCAGCTGACTTAAGCAACGAGCGTGGAAGCCCGCACGCTGCATCAACAACGCTGCTGCCCCAACCTGCTGCCTAGGCATTTCCTTTTTGGTATCAGAGCCAGAGCGTAGCAGCAGCAGCAGAAGACTGACGAACAGGTGCCAGGCAACGCCGGCGGACCCCCATACGCGCCAGTGCAGGGGAAATGCTGCCGGATTTTTTCTGGCAGCATTGACCCTCCTGGTGGCGGCGTCAGAATTTTTCCCACGGCCACAAGGCCAGGGGAAATGCTGACGAAATTTTTCGGCAGCACTGACCCCCACGCGTGACGCGAGGAGGTCAGCGGCAGGCGGCGTCCGACACCCGTGGGCGACGGCGCACGCGGCAACGTCACCCAGGTGCAGTGACTGGCACCAGCTTGCAGCAGCAGCAGCGGCAGCCGCAGGCAAAGGCAGCGAGCAGTGGCAGCAGCAGCCGACAGCAGCTGCGTGCAGCAGCAGCAGCAGCCCGCAGCAACAGCAGCTCGCAGCAACAGCTCGCAACAGCAGCAGTAGCAGTAGCGCGCAGCGGCAGCCCGCAGCAGCAGTCCGCAGCAGCAGCTGGCAGCAGCCGCAGCACGCAGCAGCTGCAGCAGCGGGCAGCAGCAGCCGCAGCCAGCAGTCGCAGCCAGCAGCCGCAGCCCGCAGCCGCAGCAGCGAGCCGCAGCAGCGAGCTGCTGCTAGCAGCAGCCAGCCGTGGCTGCTGCTGCTCGCAGCTCACCGTCAGCTAGCAGCAAGCAGCAGCTCGCTGCTGCCTGCGAGCAGCAGCCCGCTGCTCGCAGCAGACAGCGGGCTACTGCCCGCTGTGACAGAGAGAAAAAAAAAAGGGCAACCCCATCCCGCAGCCCGCAGTAGCAGCCTGCTGCTGCAGCCCGCAGCAGCAGCAAGCAGCAGCTGCAGCAGCGTGCAGCAGCAGCAGCAAGCCGCAGCAACCTCAGCAGCCGCAGCAGCTCGCAGCAACCGCCGCTGCAGCTGCAACTGCAGCCACAGCAACTGCAGCCGCAGCAGCAACTGCAGCCACAGCAGCTGCAGCAGAAGCTACAGCCACCGCAGCAGCAGCAGCAGCAGCCGCAGCAGCCACAGCAGCAGCTGCAGCAGCACCTGCATCCGCAGCAGCAGCAGCCGCAGCCGCAGCGGCAGCAGCACCAACAGCCGCAGCAGCAGCAACAGCAGCAGCAGCAGTAGCAGCAGCAGCAGCAGCAGTAGCAGCGGCAACAGCAGCAGCTGCAGCGTCTGTAGCAGCACCATCAGTTGCAACAGCGGCGGCCCCAACGACCCCCACTGCTGACGTCAGCATCCCGCTGCTGACGTCACTGTTGACGTCACTGCTGACGTCATCAACAAAAAAAAAGGAGGGGGGAGAAAGGGAAAGGGGAAAACCCAAGGGGTGGGTAGAACTCCCACCACCCCTTTTATTATCAGCAAAGACAAAACAAAACAAAAAAAAACAAAACAAGGGACACCACACCATGGAAGGTAGCCCAAGTGGGGAGGGGTCCTCCTCTGTTGGGGGGACCCCTACCCCTCCTTTCTTGCAGCGCCTGCAGCAGCAGTAGCAGTAGCCGCCGCCGCTGCAGCAGCAGCAGCAGCAGCAACAGCAGCAGCAGCAGCAGCAGCAGCAGCAGCCGCCGCCACCGCTGCAGCTGCAGCAGCTGCAGCCCACTGGTGTCGTCGGCGGCAATCTTGACCCCCTCGCTGCTCTTCAGCAACAGCTCGCCGCGTTGACGCAGCAGCTTGCAGCGCTACAGCCCGTAGCCGCCCGGACTACCACCAGTGGTCTACCGTCGTTCGTCCCTCGAGGGCACGCCAGCCCAGCCATGTGTGCTGCCACGTACTATCTGGCACAGCAGCAGACTCAGTGCCAGCGGCAAACAGTCACTTCCGTCCTTGGCCCCACTCCGGGTGCCGACCGCAGGCAGAAGGACTTTGAGACGCCGCCGCCGCCGCTTCAGGCCGGCGAGCAGTTTCGGAGCTGGGAGCTCAGCTTCCGGATCTGGGCGCAGGGTGAGGGCCTATGGGCATACTACACCCTCCCTTACGACTCCACCCAGGCCGACCAGCTGTATGACGCTGGTCGCGCCGTCCGTGCCCTTGTCCCTGTCGCCCCTCCCGCTTCCCGCCTGGCCTTAGAGCCTTTCCTCGGCGACGTCACGGCTGGCGACATCCCAGACCCTGCAGCCGCCTGGCACGTCCTCACCAGGCCCCATCGCCTGTCCAGCGACGCTGAGATCAGCCGTCTGCTCCGGGAGTTCAACTCCCTGCACATGGGGGAGACCGAGACGGTCACTGCCTACTGGCAACGGGCGGAGGATATCCTCCGTCGCCTCGGCACATCTGCTCCGCCCCCTCTGTCCGCGCTCCTCACCATCAAGCATGGCGCCACTAGCAACTACGCAGACGTCTTCGTACACTACCCCCAGGACGTCCTCTCCACCATGGCGACCCAGGGTACCCTCATGCCCTGGGCATACGAGCTCTTCCTCCGCATTGAGGAAGCTCGCCAGGAGTCCCAGCTCCATCGTACGGAGGCGCTTGCATCCCCTGCCATCGCCTCCCCTGCTGTCGCCTCCCCTGCCGTTGCCTCCGTGGCCGTCGCCTCCCTCGCCGCAGCTGCCTCATCGTCGTCGGGGAAGAAGAAGAAGAACCGGAAGAAGAAGGGTCAGCCGCAGCAGCAACAGCAGCAGTCGTCTACCGGGTCCAGCGGTGGTGGCTCGGTTTGCCACAACTGTGGTCAGCCCGGGCACGGGTGGTACACGTGCCCTCTCCCGACAGACGAGGCGCGCGTCATCGCTACCATGCGGCGCCAGCAGGAGCGCCGCCTTGCCTCTGCCGCCATCGTCGCTGCTGGCCCGTCCACTTTGACCTCGTCCAGCGGCTCTGCCACTCCGACAGCTCCGCCTGTCCCGCAGACACCAGCGCCGCAGCAGTACTCCCCGCAGCCGTCGGCGCCTTTGCTCCCTTCCCCGGCGCAGCCCTCCTACTACCCGGGCTTCGGCGCCGTCACTCCGCACTACGTCTACACTCCCGGGCCCTCCTCCCATGAGCGTCAGCTGGAGCAGTTCATCGCTCTCCAGCTCGGCCTGCATCGCCCTCCTCCCTAGGGAAGTGCGAGTTGCATCACCTCCTGCTCTCCTGCCCAGCCCTGCATGACTGAGACTGAGCTGCTGTCGTGTCCCATTTCCCCGTCTGTCTCGTCGTCGCCCGTGGCCTCCTCCGCCCCTCTCCTGGATGATGTTGCTTGGCTTGACGATTGGCAGTCCCGTTTCGCGCCTCCATCCACCGCTTCCGCGTCCCTCGCCTGCTGCCATGTGACCGTTAGAGATCTCGCGACCCCGGTCCAGGACCCTGCTGAGACCTGGATCATCGACTCCGGGGCCACGCATCACATGACGGCCTCTCGTGAGGCCTTCAGTATGCTCGGTCCTGTCGGCGATGTCTCCGGTGTCCGGACGGGCTCCGGCCATGTGTTACCTGTCCGTGGTGTTGGCGTCGTTCGTTTTCGTGGTCCTGCCGGTGACGTCTTTCTGACCGATGTCCTCTTCGTCCCTGGTCTCGAGCTAAGCCTCCTGTCCGTGACTGCCCTTGACCGCATGAGCATGGATGTTGTGCACTCGCGTGGTGTTGGCACTGTGTCGTTGCGTCCGTCTGGTCTTGTCGTCCTNGCCGCCACAGGCCATGTGCTCGTCACCAGCACGCTTTCCCCTCAGCACACCCGCCTCTTGCACCGCCGCCTCTGCCACGTTCACTCTGCCGCTGTGGACAGCATGCTTCGCACCCAGCCTACCTCGGGCCTTGACCCGGAGACTTTCCCTCTCCCGTGCCCCACTGAGTGCATTGACTGCGCTCAGGGGAAGATGCACCGGTCCACGTACCCCTTGTCTGCCTCCCGTGCATCCGCCCCTCTCGACCTTGTCCATTCGGATGTCATGGGCCCTCTCCCAACCGAGTTGGTCGGCGAGCATGGCCGCTATGTCCTCACCCTCACGGACGACTACTCTCGCTATCACTGGGTCTTCTGTCTTAGGCAGAAGAGCGATGTCGCCCGGGCCATCCAGGACTGGCTTGTCCTCGTAGAGCGCGTGTGTGGCCGCTCCCTTCGCCGCTTTCACTCCGATCGTGGTGGCGAGTACATGGGTGAGGCCACGACTTTCCTCGCCTCCCGTGGGATCCACCACGAGACTTCGGCGCCCTACACACCCGCCCAAAACGGTGTCTCCGAGCAGTGGAACCGGACCATGGCCGACGCCGTAGGCACCATGCGCGTCGAGTACGGTCTCTCCGAGGGCTTCTACTTTGAAGCCATGGCCTACATGACCTGGGTCTGGAACCGGATTCCCCACGGTCCCCTTCCCTGTCAGTCCACATCGTACCAGCATTGGTGCGGTCAGCGCGCTGACCTCCGCCCCGCTCGCGTCTGGGGTTGTGTCGCCGTTGTCTGGCTGCCCGCCCCACAGCAGGGCGGCAAGCTCGCCCCCCGCAGCCGTCCTTGCACCTTCCTCGGTGTCTCTTGTCAGTCCAAGGCCTGGCGCTTCTGGGACTCCTCCCGGCACTGCATCGTCGAGTCCCGGGATGCTCTCTTCTTCGAGGACCTGTTTCCTCGCAATCTCATTTGCTCCGGCTCATCTGTGTCTATCCGGTCGCGTGGGGGAGTGGTGAGTCTGTCCTCCGTCCTACCGCGTCCGGGTGACACATTTGTCGGTCCCTCTGAGCCGGCTGCCTCAGTCGAGTCCGCTGGTCCCTCCGGACCAGCGTCCCCAGTCGCGTCCGCTGGTCCCTCCGGGCCGGCTACCCCAGTCGCGTCCGCTGGTCCCTCCGGGCCAGCTGCCCCACTCGCGTCCGCTGGTCCCTCCGGGCCGGCTACCCCAGTCGCGTCCGCTGGTCCCTCCGGGCCAGCGTCCCTAGTCGCGTCCGCTGGTCCCTCCGGGCCAGCTGCCCCAGTCGCGTCCGCTGGTCCCTCCGGGCCAGCTTCCCCAGTCGCGTCCGCTGGTCCCTCCGGGCCAGCGGCCCCAGTCGCGTCTGCTGATCTCTCCGGGCCGACAGCCCCAATCGCCTCCACTAGCCCATCAAACTCAGCGCCGTCGGACACCTTGCCACGCTACACACGTGGCCCCGGCGGCAGCCTCCGACCCAGGCCGTCGGTGAGCATGCAGACCGTCGTACCGCGCTCGATAGCGTCTTGACCCCGGTGGCTCCCCGTGCCTCCTCCACTCCCACGGTCGTGAGCGGGGACCCTGGCACCAAGGCCCTGGGCCTGACCACATCAGCCATCATCGCAAATCTGCACCCGGGCTCCGCATTGGGCTACGCCATGCTCCATCACGAGCATCGGCACGCTGTCGTGGCTGCCCTGGCGCGCATCCTACCTGGGGTGCGAGAGGCACACGCTCTCTTAGTCCGCTTCACAGCACGCCCGGAGGACCCAGCCACCTTGCGCGAGGCACGAGCCTCTCCTGAGGCCGCACACTGGGACGCTGCCTACGCCGATGAGCTCGCTGCTATCCGACAGCACCACGTGTACGACCTCGTCGACCTTCCTCCAGGTCGGAAGGCCATCGGCACCAAGTGGGTCTTTCGGCGCAAGTGGAAACCCGACGGGTCCTTGGACAAGTACAAGGCCCGCCTCACTGCAAAGGGATTTTCCCAGGTCCCTGGGGTCGACTACGACCAGATCTTCGCCCCAGTTGGCCGGTTCTCCACCAGCCGGGCTCTCTTCAGCCTGGTCGCCCAGCATGGGTGGGAGCTACATCAGATGGATGTGAGCAACGCCTTTCTCCATGGTTCATTGGAGGGCGAGGAGCTTTACATGGTGCAGCCACCAGGCTTTGACAATGGCACCGGGAGAGTGTGGCGACTGTGTAAGGCCCTCTATGGCCTGAAGCAGTCGCCTCGGTGCTGGAACCAGGAGATCAGCAGCACGCTCCTTCGTGGTGGGCTCCAGCGCAACACCGCGGATCCTGCACTGTTTGTCAGTCCGCGAGGCCAGACCTTCGCTGCTGTTCTGGTGTACGTCGACGACCTCCTCATTGCGTCGCCAGACACGGCCGCCATCCAGCACGTCAAGGACCTGCTGCACGCCACCTACCAGATGAAGGACCTCGGGTCTGCCTGAGTCTTCCTGGGCATGGAGCTCGAGCATGATCGCTCCCAGGGCATCCTCCATGTCCATCAGGCTGCTTATGTGCAGACTCTGTCCACTCGCTTCGCCGAGGACCTGCCACTCGTGCCGAGCGCATCCTCACCCATGTCGCCCGATGGCCAGGTGAAGCTGAAGAGAACTGACCCAGCTGTTGTGGGGGAGCCAGTTGACGTGACCACGTACCTGCGAGTCATCGGGTCACTGATGTTCCTGGCGACGACGACACGTCCAGACATCGCGTTCGCCGTCAACCTCCTGGCCCAGTTTTCTCAGGAGCCGCGTCACCTCCACTACGAGGCCGCGATCCGAGTACTGCGCTATGTCGTCTCGACTCCTCGGCGAGGTCTCATGTTCCGCCGTCAACCGTCTGTTGTCGTAGTGGGCTACACCGACAGCGACTGGGCCGGCAATCCGGACGGTAAGAATCGCACAGGCTGGATCTTTCTGATTGGCAGCACGGCCGTGTCCTGGCGCAATGGCAAGCAGGGGTGCATTGCACGCAGCACTGCTGAGGCTGAGTACGTGGCTCTTGGATCAGGCGCGTGTGAGAATGTGTGGTTGCGTCGTCTGTTGTCCGAGTTGCATCAGTCCGTCCCATCCATCACGTTGCATTGTGACAATGAGAGTGCCATGGCCATCGCCGACAATGACGGCGTGCATCACACACGCACAAAGCACATCAACGTTGAGTATCACTATGTGCCTTCATTGTTGCATGACGGCAGCATCAGCATCGTGTGGGTTGAGACAGCACGGCAGTTGGCTGACTTCCTGACCAAGGCACTGAAGCGCGACTCGTTCAAGAAGGCTGTGAGTTCGGTCGGCGTACGTCCGTGAGTGGCTCTCTCTTCATCTCTGCCTGCGTCTCTGCATGCCCTGGGGGAGTCTGGATGTTGACCGTGTCCCTGTCCGCCCATGTGCACTACGCCTGTGATTCATGGGGGAGTGTTGGTTTGTTGCGCATCTCTCATTGTGCTCTGTTGTGTCCTCCCGGCTTGTGTACATCGGCGTGCAGATGACTGACGGCAAGACTCGACGCTGATGGAGTGTCGTCCGGTGGAGCCGACGCGCGCTGAGGTCTACTCGCAGTTCGCTGGAGCCTCCTCTCTCCGGCGACGCGCTCAGCTCCATCGGCAGGCCTCCTCGGCGGTCGTGCTGCAGGCGGTCGCTGCCACCGCATTTGTTGTCTGCATGCGTCCAGCGCGTCCCATCGCGTCTGCGTCGTCATGCTCTGCCTAGGGTGTTTGTTGCATGTTGCATGGCCCTGTTTGGCAGCATAAACCGTTGTGGGGACTATCTGGGTTTAGGCTGCCATAAATCCTCGCTACTATTCTTCTAGCAGATTCTGACCGCACGGCTGCGTTCGCAGCGTTGGTATTATGGTATGGTCCAGTTTTCAGGCAAAACGGACGACGCCCGGGTTTTGGGCTGTCGGCTGCCTGGCAGGCCTCACCGAGAAAACCTGCCAGCCTGAACTGAGCCATTTTCTGATTGGCTGATGAACTGAGTAACAAGCTCTACAGAGCTGGGGGGGGCCTAGAACTTGGAGGGGTCTCCCATTGTTGTTCTTTGTTCATTCCTAATCAGTCACTTGCAGTTTTCAGTTACTTTCTGACGCTAACACTGGCGCGCGCACTTCTGAGTTACAAACCCAGAGCTTCCAGACTTAGACTCTAGAGTAGCGGACTGAGGGGGCAGCTGACTTAAGCAACGAGCGTGGAAGCCCGCACGCTGCATCAACAACGCTGCTGCCCCAACCTGCTGCCTAGGCATTTCCTTTTCACACCACACGCGCGACAAGGGTCAGAGGTCACTGGTGCGCCTCCATTTGCGCACATGCAGGTTCGGCAGCCAGGCTGGCATCCGGGCATGCAGGACGTGTTTCCTCCGCCTCGTTGTTTACGAGTGTACGCAACGTCAGCATGGCAAAGGAGAACCAACGAAGAAGGCAGCGGACGACCTCTAATGTTATGGAAAATCAAGTACCCCTTACTACGCGACCTGGATGCACACCGAACCAACTTCATGTCAATATATGTAGACACATTTACAGTCGCATTCAAGTGCATGCAGCGTCTCGTTGTACGGAGTGTGGAAATAAAAGGCAAAAATCGAGTTCATTGGAAAAAAAGTAACATCGTGCCCACGGAGCAACGCATATAACGCAGATGCCGGTACTCCTTGATAAGCGAAAGTACCACGGGTGGTTGGTTGCTTTCATGTAGAGCGACGGGCGGCTGGTTGCTTTTCTTCCGAGCGACGGGCGGATCGTTACTTTTGTTCCAAACGACGGGCGGATGAGAGTCACACTTCGTCTTTTATGGGTATCTGGGCTATTTCACCCTAAAGATAAAGGTGTAGTTATGAATAGGATTCGGTCACGATATACCCAGTTTTCAGAACTAAATAACTCATTCGCCCGTCGTCGAGCGAGAAATAACCTAGCTACCCATCTGACGCTGCGACCGCCAGGCCAGTAACGAGGAAAAAAGGAAAACGTCGATGTCGAGGCACCATGTCATGCGTCGTCGACACATGACATGATGCCTCTTCCGCAACATCACAAACCCCAAAAGGTAGGGTTTGTGAGACTTTTTGTGGACATTTTCGTAACGTTTGCAAGGAGTTCGAGACTCCCCATGCTTTAAACTGGCACCTGCCGGGCCCCGCTACCGCGGGGCCCAGCAGGTGCCAGTTTAAAAATGAAACCCGAACCCTCCGAAATGTATCTTGAATCAGTTTGTTTTAGGTTTGTGGTTTCAACCGAATGTTTGAAAGCTAAACGTCTTAGGGTTTTTTTCTGTTTCCTATCAGCCGATGCTGGATTTCCGGAGTCACCCTCGTCATCGAGGACTCCGGCCGATCGACGATCAGCGACGAAAGTTGCTGATCGTGGACCTCGCAGGCCGTCGATCGAGCATCGGCCGATCGACGCCTCTCGTCCATGACCGTCGATTGGCCGGATGGCCATGGCGACTTTTTTTTTGCTCGGGCGTCGACGCATGCCGCGAGCGAGCATGATTTCGGACTGGGCTTTTCAGTTTTTTTTGCCGGTGCTGGGCGGATCAGAGTCACACTTTGCGTTTTATGGGTATCTGAGTATTTTCACCCTTATGAATATTACATACATTTACATTGATGCAAATCTTCATCTGGATAGAAACTAATACATAGATTTATAAATATGCATTTTCAAATACATGAATAAAACTGGATTTACACTTGCATTCAGATTTATACATAAATGTGCATGTTATCATAAGCAAATGTACAACATAAATGTCAATATACATATACACATAAAACAAAGAAGGTTATAGATATTAATAAGTAATTTTAGGGATAGAAACATAGATATGAATCAAAGTCTTCGATATTAGAGTTTCCAATGCATGAGATTTTACAGATATGTAAGTAAACTGGTACCAAATACTCCGGTGCCCAATGTTTCGCCAGATATAGCAGCGCTGCCCATAGTCGAAATCGACATGACATCGGTGCCCATGTTTCCGAATATCCGTCCGAAAACGGAATTCGACTTCGCTCTCGAGGCCGGCGACTGCCGACCTCGAGAGCGAAATCGGCGACTTATGACACCGGCCGAGCCGATGTCAGAAGTCGGCGTGATGCGAGTTTTGGAGTTCGCAACTGCGAACTCCAAAACTCGCGACAGGGTAACACACATATCGCAAACCCCCCCAATATCCGACAAACCCTCTAGTGACACTGGGGGGTTTGGGTTTTATTTTTTTACTTGCCCGGGCATCTGCCGGGCCCCGCGGTAGCGGGGCCCGGCAGATTCCCTTTCATTTATCACACGTGTGCCGCATGTCGCAAATCCCCCAATAACATACAAACCCCCTAGTTACACTGGGGGGTTTGGGTTTTATTTTTTTACTTGCCCGGGCATCTGCCGGGCCTCGCGGTAGCGGGGCCCGGCAGATTCCCTTTCATTTATCACACGTGCGCCGCGTCTTGCAAACCCTCCCAAACCTACGACAAACCCCCTAGGTTAAATGCAGGGTTTGGGTTTTATTTTTTTTACTTGCCCGGGCATCTGCCAGGCCCCGCGGTAGCGGGGCCCGGCAGATTCCCTTTCTTCTATCACACGTGCACCGCAACTCGCAAACCCCCCCAAACCTACGGCAAACCCCCTAGTTTAAATAGGGGGCTTGACAGTGTCATCGCAAGCTCGCAGGGAGGTTTCGCCGCGGAACCCCTCCTGCGAGCTCGCGATGGCGGGCGAAGTTCGGCTCCGCCGTCGAAGTCGAAATCCATGTCGAATCCGGTGAATACATGAAAAATATGACAGTCGTGCCCATTTTCGCTCGAAGAAGGACAAACATGAGCATCGCTGTTATGTTGTTGAAAACCATGGGCATCGCTACTAAATCTGGCGAAACGATGGGTATATAACTACTCCGTCCAAGTAAATTTCATTATTTTTTCTTATTCATAGCTGGTTTCAATGACCACACACATGGCTAGAAATGAGACGTTTACCTCGTTGTTGAAGTGGTTTGTCCCAAACCAAGACCAATCCTTGTTGATCTCGCCCTTAAGGGCGACGTCTTGTTTGTGTTATCAGTATTTTAAAACTAGGTGCGTTGTGGTATTCTGTTCCATATGGGCTTGTGTTCATCGCAGTCGAGACCACTGCTGATGTGTTTCGTGTCTGGGTTCGCGATTAGAACCCACACGGTGGGTTTGGCTGGTTTCGAATGGCACAACTCTCGATCGCGGGATATCTTTGTATTGTTTGGTTTGCGGTTTTGTTTCTCTTAATGTCGACAAACTCAGGATGGAAACTGCCTCTTTAAAAACGATTTCCAAAGTGAAATTTGACATAAGTCAAGTGCAAGAAAACTAGTCACTCGATTATCTCTTTCTAATGCCTGTTCGTCTCCGCACGTTCGATCGACATATTGAACGGCATATAGCCGGAGACACCATGAAGTCGACAAACGCAGGATGGAAACATAATATTTGAAAACGATTTCCAAAGTGAAANTTAAAACTAGGTGCGTTGTGGTATTCTGTTCCATATGGGCTTGTGTTCATCGCAGTCGAGACCACTGCTGATGTGTTTCGTGTCTGGGTTCGCGATTAGAACCCACACGGTGGGTTTGGCTGGTTTCGAATGGCACAACTCTCGATCGCGGGATATCTTTGTATTGTTTGGTTTGCGGTTTTGTTTCTCTTAATGTCGACAAACTCAGGATGGAAACTGCCTCTTTAAAAACGATTTCCAAAGTGAAATTTGACATAAGTCAAGTGCAAGAAAACTAGTCACTCGATTATCTCTTTCTAATGCCTGTTCGTCTCCGCACGTTCGATCGACATATTGAACGGCATATAGCCGGAGACACCATGAAGTCGACAAACGCAGGATGGAAACATAATATTTGAAAACGATTTCCAAAGTGAAAGTCGACATAAGTAAAGTGCAAGAAAACTAAACACTCGATTATCTCTTTCTAATGCCTGTCCGTCTTCGCACATCCGATCGACAGATCGAACGGCATTCAGTCGGAGACACCATGAAGTCGTTTTTCTTAAGTAGTATGGGAGGGACAACAATTAGTAAAAACGGTCTCGCTTCCAGCTTCCAATAACATGCAAACCCCCTAGTTATCAATCGACGGTTTGGGTATTAGTGTTTTTTCTTGCCATGGCATCTGCCGTGCACCGCTACCGCGGGGCCCGGCAGATGCCCAGCGTGCGCCGCATCCTACAAACCCCCCCAAACTTACGACAAACCTCCTAGTTTCTATGGGGGGTTTGGCAGGGTCATCGCGAGCTCGTAGGGAAGTTTCGGCGCGAAACGCCTCCTGCGAGCTCGCGACGACCGGCGAAGCACGAAGTAAAAAAACATGTCAAATATGATATATACATGAAATATATATCAACGGTGAAAATGCCGATTCCCCCCTGTTTTGTCACCCATGACCCTCATATACCCCTCCATCGCGACGTCATTATTTTTTCTTATCCATAGCTGGTTTCAATGACCACACACATGGCTAGAAATGAGACGTTTACCTCGTTGTTGAAGTGGTTTGTCCCAAACCAAGACCAATCCTTGTTGATCTCGCCCTTAAGGGCGACGTCTTGTTTGTGTTATCAGTATTTTAAAACTAGGTGCGTTGTGGTATTCTGTTTCATATGGGCTTGTGTTCATCGCAGTCGAGACCACTGCTGATGTGTTTCGTGTCTGGGTTCGCGATTAGAACCCACACGGTGGGTTTGGCTGGTTTCGAATGGCACAACTCTCGATCGCGGGATATCTTTGTATTGTTTGGTTTGCGGTTTTGTTTCTCTTAATGTCGACAAACTCAGGATGGAAACTGCCTCTTTAAAAACGATTTCCAAAGTGAAATTTGACATAAGTCAAGTGCAAGAAAACTAGTCACTCGATTATCTCTTTCTAATGCCTGTTCGTCTCCGCACGTTCGATCGACATATTGAACGGCATATAGCCGGAGACACCATGAAGTCGACAAACGCAGGATGGAAACATAATATTTGAAAACGATTTCCAAAGTGAAAGTCGACATAAGTAAAGTGCAAGAAAACTAAACACTCGATTATCTCTTTCTAATGCCTGTCCGTCTTCGCACATCCGATCGACAGATCGAACGGCATTCAGTCGGAGACACCATGAAGTCGTTTTTCTTAAGTAGTATGGGAGGGACAACAATTAGTAAAAACGGTCTCGCTTCCAGCTTCCAATAACATGCAAACCCCCTAGTTATCAATCGACGGTTTGGGTATTAGTGTTTTTTCTTGCCATGGCATCTGCCGTGCACCGCTACCGCGGGGCCCGGCAGATGCCCAGCGTGCGCCGCATCCTACAAACCCCCCCAAACTTACGACAAACCTCCTAGTTTCTATGGGGGGTTTGGCAGGGTCATCGCGAGCTCGTAGGGAAGTTTCGGCGCGAAANGGGGGGGGGGGGGTGAGTCTGCCAGCCGACATCCGTCGGTCGGCACTTCGTCAACCGCCGCACCCCTCCCCACCCCCCCTGTCTCTCGTAGCCCACCTGTCCACCCACCCGCCCGTCGATCGAGGCCCTCGCGATTGAGGGCCGCGATGGAACGGGCGGCCGGTGGGCTGCCGAGAGGCGAGGGGGGTTGGGGGGGATGGGGGTGGGGGGGGGACTTTGCCGGGGATTCCGGCCGACGGGCGTCCGCAGGAATTCCCGCTCCATCAGTGGAGTCGAAAATCCCTTTTCTATTTTCTTTTACATTTTGTCCAACTTTATACCCTCATTTGACATACAAACTGTGAACAAACCCACTCCCTAATTACACCAGGGGTTTTACGTTTATTTTTGCGCAGGCATCTGCTGGGCCCCGCGGTAGCGGGGCCCAGCGGGTTCCCTTTTAACGCATGGGGAGTCTCGCCCCCCCCCCCCCATGCAAAATCCGTCATTTTACGAAAAATGACAAACCCTTCTGTTAAGGAGTTTGTGATGATCAGGTCAAAAATGTGACATCAGCATGTCGACGGCGCATCCATGCGACGTCGACATGCATGTTTTGACAAGCAAGAGGGGCATATTGTTCATTTTTTCACAGTTACGTCCTTGTCGAAAGGGCGGATGAGGCTTATTGTTCCGACATAGGGGCGAATGGGGCTTATTGTTCCGACGGAGGGGCGGATGGGGCTTATCGCGCCGACGGAGGGGCGGATGGGGCTTATTGTGCGAAACGTGGGGTATATAGTCACTCCGCCCATATATCAACTGTGCCCATTTTGGCTCGCGCGAGGAAAAACATGGGCATCGCTGTCATGTGTTTTGCGACTATGGACAGCGCGTGCAGGTCGTTCTCGACAATGGACACCGCGTGCAGGTCGTTTTCGACTATAGACACCGCAGCTTTATCTGGCAAAACGATGGGTATATTACTACTCCGTCCAAATAGTTATTGGGTACGTCGGGTACTCGAGGCTCCGGTTTCAAGGAGCCAAAGCCCGAAAAAACATAATGGGCTAGAGTCTCTGGTTCGAATATAGCCTAGGAAAGATCCATGGCCAGATTCTAGTTGAAAGGAGTGTCGCGATGGAAAATCCATCGTGTCACTCCTCCTCCCTTCTAGTTGGCCGCTAGGGTCATGTTTCCGCATGGTTGTGCCACGTGGAACGATAGGGTATTGAGATGCATGTTCAAAAAAATGATTTATGATGACTACGTCCGTTTGTGGCGCGGTTCGTCTTAGCCAAAGTGGTCGAGGCGACCATTCGCCCGTTCTCCTTGGACTACACTTTATGAGGGCCTACATTTTGGGTTCAAAATTTCGTCGCAAAACAGCCCACGGCTGTTACATCAGCATTGAGGAAGTTAACTGATCTGATGGGGAATGGGGTGGGTCGTAAACGTTGCCTTAGAAAATCCTGTCGGGGCTAGTCTAAATGACATCTCGTGAATGTATCCATCCATGCTATGTCCTTTTTTCCAAAAAACGTTTCAGAGAACGGCCGTCTCAGGCTCTACTATTATAAATAGATAGGCGTTTGCTTTGTCTGGGCAAATCCCGCGCTTTTTGACGGCTCTAGACGTCACCTGAACGAGGAGTCGGCGATATCGCGCTATTGACCACATGCCATTGGCCATTGGTCTGTCAGGACCTGCCTGTCAGATTTGGCAAGCTACTGCTGCAGCAAATAGTTACCCACGCTTGGGCTGCTGCCCGGGTTTGAATTGTGTGCCTGAACCCTGGTGCATGTCGGCCGATACAAATCCACTCGAACCTTTTACCGTCCTGCAATCATGGGATGCTCTTCGTTAGCTATCGCCTTCTTCGCCAACCGAAAAATGACGACTTCGATGGCGTCAAGCTGGGTCATTTTATTCGTTTGGCCATGTATTTGAGAATCCTTCGAAAACTGGCCGCGTTTCGGAGTCGTTGTCCATATTGGCCATAAAGTTTCGCTCGCTATCAGATTTGGCCATAATTGACTGCGCTCCGCAGCCTCCCTTGCTGATTTAGCCATATTCAAGCGCGCGCTGGCTCCTCCTTTCAAATGTGGCCATGAAGACGGCCGACGGAAAAACGATCGCGCGAGGGAGCGATATTGACAAAGGAAGCCCCGTAACCAATCGGAGAACTCCTAAAGCCATTCTTAATATTGATAGGTATAAATAACGACATGAAAGAAGAAATATTCACCTTCTAGCACGCTCCAAGAAATAAAGAAGAACCACAATGATAAGAAAAAAGAAACTAAATTGAGAATTTTAAGCGACTTAAAATCATCTTAATTACTAGAATAGGTGATTGAAATCGAAATAAAATTACTCACCCTTCAAGGGATTAGAGAATTTGGAAAAAAATATCCTTCATAAAAATTCATAAAAGTTTTCAATAAATAAGAAAATTTTGCTTCTACATAATTTCATACATTTCCCTGAGTCGAATTTATCTCTTCCATGCCTGTTTGGGTTTCATCTATAAAAAATATAAATTCATACCTTTTAAAGCACACAATCTTGCATTATATATGCAAGTTCATTCTAATGTCTTGATTCAGAATGAAACCAAATTAATCTGTTAATCATCACAACTGGCGTAATAATTCAAACTATAAGCACATGGAGAAGCATAATTAGTGCTTAAAATCATGATCATGTAACATTTTCCATATTTAAATAAGGATTTTATAAATTATATTTCACATCATATGTGGAAATTAATATGAATTAAAATAATTTAGCTCGATTTACCATTAAATCACATTATGATGTAATATTATTAAAAATTATATTCTTTTAATAAATAAAACCTGATAATAAGTTGAAAAATTAACATAACATAGCGAAAGTATTTAATTTAATTGGAATTGAATAATAAAAAAAATTTAAGTAAGAAAAAAATTTCAAATAGTTTTTAAATTACATTGATTCGTTGCAATTGGAAGCCCTTGATTAGCCTTAAATATTAAATCATGGAATAATTGTTTTCATTTGGAAAATCAATCAAATTTTGAGCTTTTAAGAAGAATGAATTATTTATGATTTATTATTTATTTTTTATAAAATGAATTATGTTTTGTTTTCAATTAAAAAAAATATTTATATTGGTTCCTAAATCTGAGTTCATTTCTATTGGTTAAATGTCAAAGTTTTTCTCATTTTGATGTGATATGTAAGTATTTTATATCATATTGTTTATATTGTTGTTGCATCAAACCGAATTTTATCTTAAATCTAGAATTTTTATGAATTTGTTTGTTTTGGACAGTATGTTTCTTTATTTTATAACTGATTCAAGGTCGAGTAATTATATTTCGATTTCAATCACCTATTCGAGTAATTAATATTATTTTTAGTCCCTTCAAATTCTCACTATAGTTTCATTTTTCTTATCATTGTGCTTCTACTTCTTTTTTTCTTGGAGCGTGCTAGAAGGTGAATATTTCTCCTTTCACGTCCTTATTTGTACCTATCAATATTAAGAATGGCTTTAGGAGTTCCCCGAGTGGTTATGGGGCTTCCTTCGTCAATATCGCTCCCTCGCGCGATCATTTTTCCGTCGGCCGTCTTCATGGCCACATTTGAAAGGAGGAGCCGGCGCGCGCTTGAATATGGCTAAATCAGTAAGGGAGGCTGCTGAGCGCAGTCAATTATGGCCAAATCTGATAGCGAGCGACACTTTATGGGCAATATGGATGTTGACCGCGAGCTGCGGCCAGTATTAGAAGGATTCTCAAATACATGGCCAAACGAATAAAATGACCGTCAAGCTGTCGGATGCCTAGTGCCATGACCAGTTCGCGACAAAATCGTGAACAAGAATTTTCGGGCTGCCCGGAACGCCTTCGAAATATGATCTCTGTTGATCGCTACCGCACGGACAGGGAAGAGTGCGCGGCAAGCCTACGACCCCCCTTCGCCTCGCAACTCCGTGCCCATCGAAGCAGGCTTGCAGACGTCCAGCAAAGCTCGTGCTCCAGCTGACACAGCAGGTAATAGCCTCTCACGTTACAGCAGCAGGTCATACAGCCGTGAGATCTTCGGCATCCACTCGACGACACGTGGTGCATCGGACGCTGCCCGTGCCGCGATCGGAGAGCAGCTGCTGTGCGAACACAACACGGACAGCAGCTGCTACAGCAGCGTCAGCAGCAGACGTTGCTGTCCCGTTCGCTGGCGAGTCTCACCCCTGCAATCTGCTGCTGGATGTGACCCCACGTCTCGTCTTCCCGACTCATTCCGCAAGTCCGCTGCGGATTCCGCGAGTTACGCCCGGCTCTCGACACGTCTTGAGTCGGGATCACGCACATTCTGTGGTGGAACTACCGGGGCTTGACATCCAACCAGGACATAGACAGCCTTTCACGAGCCTGGCCCATGGGGTTTCCTCGGCGCATTCGCAGCTTGGGGATGTGTTGATTTGAAGGCCGGTGGCCGTGTTGAGAAGCTCAGTCGTTTGCGATCCCTCGACAACCTCGGAGTCGTCGACGGCCGTTAGTGTTTCTCCGGGGGTTTCCCATCCGTCAGCCGTTCGGCTGTCTGGCCAATCAGGGTAACTGGGGACTCGCAGCTACTTCCGCTCGTCCCTGTCTTGGCGCCGCCATCCGCCGCCATCCAAGCGCGGCAGGATGGGTCGGCAGTACTCGCCCATCGACCCCACCAAAGGGTAAACCAACAAGGGAGAGCTGTCCTGTTCCTTATCCAGAATGTGTCTGTCCCCCCTTTCTGACCTTTCGGCAGATGTCAACGTCGAGCTTGCCTCTGCCGTTCTCCCATCCTTGAAGGCACAAATCTCAACTGATCGCTGACTCCTGTGGGACACTTCATCCCGTGATGGGCCCATTCCAGCTCATGCTTGTGGTGTTGCTTCTGGTGTGAAAGGCTGTATGGACTTCCCGTTTCACATCACATTTGTGTACCCCTCTCCACCTGCATGTGCTTGTTGGCGCTGCCTCTTGCAGAGGCAAGACCTCCGCGGTGATCCTTGGCATTGCCATGGTCGGGAGCGTTGCAATTCTCGCCGCGTCTGTGTTTCTGGGCATCAAACTGGCCAACAGCGCGGGGCAAGAGCCACCACCACCGCCGGTGCCTCCGCCGAAGCCTCCGGTGAACGTGACCATCACGTCCCTCGTGCAGATGGCTCTGCTCTTCATAGAGGCGCAGAAATGTAAGTGGAGCCTGAAGGAGTCGTCTAACCTTGTTGGATTACGGCTGTGGCAGGAACGAAAATGCGAGCGACGGCAACTCTAAGCTGACTGGCACTGCATGTGGCCAGCTGGGCTTTGCAGTAATTTAGTAAAGGGATCTCACTTTCGGCAGTGTAACCGTTATCAGAACTATTATCAGAAAGTCAATTTCGAGAGGAAATCGACTCCAGTCATCGTCATGAATCGTGTACGCACTAGCCCTCTGAGGCCCGTCTCATTCGGCCGAGGCTGATGGCTACGGAGGCTGCTGAGTCATTTGAGGACAATGTGAGAGAGGAGGTGGAAGCAGAGTGAGTTGCACGAGGCATTAAGGATTTGAGGCCGTCGATAGGGCGAGGGAGTCGTTGAGTGCGAGCAAAATGAGTAAGACGTGAAGACGGCTTCAAGAGGTGGAGAGGTTATACGCGGCACATTGACGAAGGGGAGGAGGAGGGGGGAGGGGGAAAGAGGGGAGGAGTGTGAAGAGGAGGGGAAGGAAGAGCGGGAGGAGGAGGAGGAGGAGGAGGAGGAGCAGGAGGAGGAGGAGGAGGAGCAGGAGGAGGAGGAGGAGGAGCAGGAGGAGGAGGAGGAGGAGCAGGAGGAGGAGGAGGAGGAGCAGGAGGAGGAGGAGGAGGAGCAGGAGGAGGAGGAGGAGGAGCAGGAGGAGGAGGAGGAGGAGCAGGAGGAGGAGGAGGAGGAGCAGGAGGAGGAGGAGGAGGAGCAGGAGGAGGAGGAGGAGGAGCAGGAGGAGGAGGAGGAGGAGCAGGAGGAGGAGGAGGAGGAGCAGGAGGAGGAGGAGGAGGAGCAGGAGGAGGAGGAGGAGGAGCAGGAGGAGGAGGAGGAGGAGCAGGAGGAGGAGGAGGAGGAGCAGGAGGAGGAGGAGGAGGAGCAGGAGGAGGAGGAGGAGGAGCAGGAGGAGGAGGAGGAGGAGCAGGAGGAGGAGGAGGAGGAGCAGGAGGAGGAGGAGGAGGAGCAGGAGGAGGAGGAGGAGGAGCAGGAGGAGGAGGAGGAGGAGCAGGAGGAGGAGGAGGAGGAGCAGGAGGAGGAGGAGGAGGAGCAGGAGGAGGAGGAGGAGGAGCAAGTGGAGCAAGAGGGGGGGGGGGGGTCGTGGAAAGAGCATGTGGGGTCACAGCACAGTGGGAGAAGAGAGAGTTTCATGGCTTCAATGCTGGAACAGATGGAATCAAATTCTCATACGTCAAGTGTTGCTGCCAACTCAGCGTATGTTCATACTCAGCGTATGTTCATCGCGGCTGACAGAGAGCAAAGTGTTTGCATCCTCATCTGGTCTGGAGGCCCTTGGTGGACTGACCATGTGGAGGCACAAGCGGTCTCACAGTAGCAGTTGGAATGCATAGCTCTTGGAGCACAAGTTGTTTTTTGTCCTGGTCTGGCAGCAATAGTGCTGCAGCGCAAGTTGTTTGACGTCCTTCAGTTTGCCAAGCTCCTTTACGTGTCAGTGACTTGTCACTAACAATGTCTGTCGACATTGTTGTAGGCAGCAAAGGTCAGCAGTGTGAACATCCAGGGTGGGTGTCTCACTGATGACATTCATAGCCGTGAGGATGGCAAGGAAAGGCTGCTGGCCGTGCTTCCCAGTGTTTGGGGCCACTGCGAGCCTCTGCATCCACACTGCGTCCTAATCCCAAGGATGCCACTCCAACCACAATCTAGCCCTGGACCATGGAGCCAAACAGCTTGACATTATGCTGCTCCGAAGGGTGGCCCCTTTCTCCTACTTCTGCTTCTGCTTCTCTTTTCTGCTTCCCGTTGTCTCCCGCCATGGCATTCGGATGCGAAGGCGACTGCCTGTGGTGGGTGAAGCTGCCCATTGATTTCTCACAAAGGGGACATGACTAGGTCCTTGGATTTCCACTCAGTGAAGAGGGCATTTTGCCACCCCATGCTTGCGTGCTCTGGTCTGCTGTGGTTGGTTGCAGCTGGTGCACTCCCTCCGGACTACCCGATAACTTGGCGAAATAACTCGGGGCTGCTGGATGGGCAAGATCAGAACCGTAACCTTTCTGGTGGCTACTACATAGATGGCAGCAACGTCAAGTACCACTTCCCCATGGCTTATACAGTGACTATGCTGTCGTGGGCTCTTCTGGAGTACGAAAGCGTGTTTCGGATGGTGGGTATGGACAGCGAGGTGACCTCGCTCATCAAGTGGGGAGTGGACTACCTCCTCAAGACTCGATTCGAAACAATCATCTTCTCGCAGGTGTGGCGGAGTTGGTTCACATATGGGGCGCGGCAGGATTGGGATGAGGAGCAGACGGGCAATTGATGCTGAAGTTTGGTAGTTGTGCGTGCATGTCCGTGTTTCATCGAGAAGCTCTGCTGCATGCACATTCAGCATTTTGAATCTAGGTCCCCCCCCC
>SZWC01018301.1:25256-35956 GCA_023375785.1 Penium margaritaceum
TGGTCAGAAACACACTGGTCAGAAACACACTGGTCAGAAACACGGTGGTCAGAAACACACTGGTCAGAAACACACTGGTCAGGAACACACTGGTGAGAAAAACACTGGTCAGAAACACAGTGGTCGGAAACACAGTGGTCCGAAACACACTGGTCAGAAACACAGTAGTCGGAAACACAATGGTCAGAAACACAGTGGTCAAAAACACACTGGTCAGAAACACAATGGTCAGAAACACAGTGGTCAGAAACACAGTGGTCAGAAACACAGTGGTCAGAAACACACTGGTCATAAACACACTCGTCAGAAAAACAGTGGTCAGAAACACAGTGGTCAGAAACACAGTGGTCAGCAACGCACTGGTCAGAAACACACTGGTCAGAAACACACTGGTCAGAAATACAGTGGTCAGAAACACACTGGTCAGAAACACACTGGTCAGAAAACCACTGGTCAGAAACACAGTGGTTAAAAACACACTGGTCACAAACACAGTGGTCAGAAAAACAATGGTTAGAAACCCACTGGTCAGAAACACACTAGTCAGAAACACACTGGGCCAAAACACACTGGTCAGAAACACAGTGGTCAGAAACACAATGGTCAGAAACACACAGGTCAGAAACGCACTGGTCAGAAACACAGTGGTCATAAACACGCTGGTCAGAAACACAGTGGTCAGAAACACACTGGTCAGAAACACACTGGTCAGAAACACAGTGGTCAGAAACACAGTGGTCAGAAACACAGTGGTCACAAACACAGTGGTCGAAAACACAGTGATCAGAAACACAATGGTCAGAAACACAGTGGCCAGTAACACACAGGTCAGAAAGACAATGGTCAGAAACACAGTGGTCAGAAACACAGTCGTCAGAAACACAGTGGTCAGAAACACAGTGGTCAGTAACACACTGGTCAGAAACACACTAGTCAGAAACACAGTGGTGAGAAACACTGTGGTCAGAAACACAGTGGTCAGAAACACACTGGTCGGAAACACACTGGTCAGAAACACACTGGTAAGAAACACAGTGGTCAGAAACACAGTGATCAGAAACACACTGGTCAGAAACACAGTGGTCAGAAACACACTGGTCAGAAACACAGTGGTCAGAAACACAGTGGTCAGTAACACAGTGGTCAGAAACAAAGTGGTCAGAAACACAGTGGTCAGAAACACACTGGTCAGGAACACACAGGTCACAAACACACTCGTTTGAAAAACACTGGTCAGAAACACGGTGGTCAGAAACACGGTGGTCAGAAACACAGCGGTCAGAAACACAGTGGTCAGAAACACACTGGTCAGAAACACACTGGTCAGACACACACTGGTCAGAAACACACTATTCAGAAACACACTGGTCAGAAACACACTGGTCAGAAACATGGTGGTCAGAAAAACAGTGGTCAAATATACAGTGGTCAGAAACACACTGGTCAGAAACACACTGGTCAGAAACACAGTGGTCAGGAACACAGTGGTCAGCAACACAGTGGTCACAAACACAGTGGTCAGAAACACAATGGTCAGAAACACAGTGGTCCGAAACACAGTGGTCAGAAACACACTGTTCAGAAACACAGTGGTCAGAAACACAGTGGTCACAAACACAGTGGTCAGAAAATCACTGGTCAGAAACACAATGGTCGGAAACACAGTGGTCAGAAACACAGTGGTCAGACACACAGTGGTCAGAAAGACACTGGTCAGAAACACACTCGTCAGAAAAACAGTTTTCAGAAACACAGTGTTCAGAAACACAGTGGTCAGAAACGCACAGGTCAGAAACACACTCGTCAGAAACACAGTGGTCAGAAACACAGTGGTCAGAAACACAGTGGTCAGAAATACACTGGTCAGAAACACTGTGGTCAGAAACAAACTGGTCAGAAACACAGTAGTCAGAAACACACTGGTCAGAAACACACTGGTTAGAAAAACAGTGGTTAGAAAAACAATGATCAGAAACACACTGGTCAGAAACACACTGGTCAGAAACACACTAGTCAGAAAGACACCGGTAAGAAACACAGTGGTCAGAAACACACTGGTCAGAAACACACTGGTCAGAAACACAACGGTCAGAAACACACAGGTCAGGAACACACTCGTCAGAAACAAAGTACTTAGAAACACACTGGTCAGAAACACAGTGGTCAGAAACACGCTGGTCAGAAATACAGTGGTCAGAAACACAGTTGTGAGAAACACAGTGGTTAGAAACACAGTTGTCAGAAACACAGTGGTCAGAAACACAGTGGTCAGAAACACATTGGTCAGAAACACAGTGGTCACTAACACACTGGTCAGAAACACAATGGTCAGAAACACAGTGGTCAGAAACACAGTGGTCAGAAACACAGTGGTCAGAAACACAGTGGACAGTAACACACTAGTCAGAAACGCACTGGTCAGAAACAAAGTGGTCAGAAACACAGTGGTCAGAAACACAGTGGTCAGAAACTCAGTGGTCAGAAACACAGTGGTCAGTAACACACTGCTCAGAAACACAATGGTCAGAAACACAGTGGTCAGAAACACAGTGGTCAGAAACACAGTGGTCAGAAACACAGTGGTCAGAAACACAATGGTCAGAAACACAGTGGTCAGAAACACAGTGGTCAGAAACACAGTGGTCAGAAACACAGTGGACAGTAACACACTGGTCAGAAACACACTGGTCAGAAACACAGTGGTCAGAAACACACTGGTCAGAAACACAGTGGTCCCAAACACACTGTTCAGAAACACAGTGGTCAGAAACACAATGGTCAGAAACACAGTGGTCAGATATACAGTGGTCAGAAACACACTGGTCAGAAATACACTGGTCAGAAACACAGAGGTCAGAAACACAGTGGTCAGAAACACAGTGGTCAGAAAGACAGTGGTCAGAAACACAATGGTCAGAAACACAGTGGTCAGAAACACAGTGGTCAGAAACACACTGTTCAGAAACACAGTGGTCAGAAACATAGTGCTCAGAAACACAGTGGTCAGAAACACACTGGTCAGAAACACAGTGGTCAGAAAGACAGTGGTCAGAAACACAATGGTCAGAAACACAGTGGTCAGAAACACAGTGGTCAGAAACACAATGGTCAGAAACACACTGGTCAGAAACACACTGGTCAGAAACACAGTGGTCAGAAACACAGTGGTCAGAAACACACTGGTCAGGAACACACTGGTTAGATACACAGTGGTCAAAACACTGGTCAGAAACGCCTTGTCAGAAACACACTGGTCAGAAACATACCGGTCAGGAAAACACTGGTCAGAAACACAGTGGTCAGAAACACACTGATCAGAAACACATTGGTCACAACCACAATTGTCAGAAACAAAGTGGTCAGAAACACAGTGGTCAGTAACACACTGGTCAGAAACACAATGGTCAGAAACACAGTGGTCAGAAACACTATGGTCAGAAACACAGTGGTCAGAAACACATTGGTCATTAACACACTAGTCAGAAACACAATGGTCAGAAACACAGTGGTCAAAAACACAGTGGTCAGAAACACAGTGGTCAGAAACACAGTGGACAGTAACACACAAGTCAGAAACACACTGGTCAGAAACACAGTGGTCAGAAACACAGTGGTCAGAAACACACTGGTGAGAAACACAGTGGTCAGAAACACACTGGACAGAAACACAGTGGTCAGAAACACACTGGTCAGAAACACACTGCTCAGAAACACACTGGTCAGAAACACACTGGTCAGAAACACAGTGGTCAGAAACACACTGGTCAGAAACACAGTGGTCAGAAACACTGTTGTCAGAAACACAGTGGTCAGAAACACGGTGGTCAGAAACAGAGTGGTCAGAAACACAGTGGTCAGAAACACAGTGGTCAGAAACACAGTGGTCAGTAACACACTGGTCAGAAACACAATGGTCAGAAACACAGTGGTCAGAAACACAGTGGTCAGAAACACAGTGGTCAGAAACACAGTGGTCAGTAACACACTGGTCAGAAACACAATGGTCAGAAACACAGTGGTCAGAAACACAGTGGTCAGAAACACAGTGGTCAGAAAGACAGTGGACAGTAACACACTGGTCAGAAAAACACTGGTCAGAAACACAGTGGTCAGAAACACACTGGTCAGAAACACAGTGGTCAGAAACACAATGGTAAGAAACCCACTGGTCAGAAACACACTGGTTAGAAACACCCTGGTCAGAAACACACTGGTCAGAGAACACTGGTCCGAAACACACTGGTCAGAAACACAGTGGTCAGAAACACAGTGGTGAGAAACACAGTGGTCAGAAACACACAGGTCAGAAACACACTGGTCAGGAACACAGTGGTCAGAAACACACTGGTCAGAAACACAGTGGTCAGAAACACAGTGGTCAGAAATACACTGGTCAGAAACACGGTGGTCAGAAACACAGTGGTCAGAAACACACTGGTCAGAAACACAGTGGTCAGAAACACAGTGGTCAGAAATACACTGGTCAGAAACACGGTGGTCAGAAATACAGTGCTCAGAAACACAGTGGTCATAAACACAGTGGTCACAATCACGGTCAGAAACACAATGGTCAGAAACACAGTGGCCAGTAACACACTGGTCAGAAACACAGTGGTCAGAATCACAGTGGTCAGAAACACAGTGGTCAGAAACACAGTGGTCAGAAACATAGTGGTCAGTAACACACTGGTCAGAAACACACTAGTCAGAAACACAGTGGTGAGATTCACAGTGGTCAAAAACACAGTGGTCAGAAACACACTGGTCAGAAACACACTGGTCAGAAACACACTGCTAAGAAACACGATGGTCAGAAACACAGTGATCAGAAACACGCTGGTCAGAAACACATTGGTCAGAAACACAGTGGTCAGAAACACAGTGGTCAGTAACACACTGGTCAGAAACAAAGTGGTCAGAAAAACCATGGTCAGAAACACACTGGTCAGAAACACTCTGGTCAGAAACAAACTCGTCACAAAAACATTGGTCAGAAACACAGTGGTCAGAGACACAGTGGTCAGAAACACGGTGGTCAGAACACAGTGGTCAGAAACACAGTGGTCAGAATTACACTGGTCAGGAACACACTGGTCTAAAAAACACTGGTCAGAAACACACTGGTCAGAAACACACTAGTCAGAAACACACTGGCCAGAAACACACTGGTCAGAAACACAGTGGTCAGAAACACAGTGGTCAGATATACAGTGGTCAGAAACAAACTGGTCAGAAACAAACTGGTCATAAACACAGTGGTCAGAAACACAGTGGTCAGAAACACAGTGGTCACAAACACAGTGGTCAGAAACACAATTGTCAGAAACACAGTTGTCCGAAACACAGTGGTCAGAAACACACTGTTCATAAACACAGTAGTCAGAAACACAGTGGTCAGAAACACAGCGGTCAGAAAATCACTGGTCAGAAACACAATGGTCAGAAACACAGTGGTCAGAAACACACTGGTCAGAAACACAGTGGTCAGAAACACAGTGGCCAGAAACACAGTGGTCAGAAACACACTGGTCAGAACACATTCTTCATGAACACAGTGGTCGGAAACACACTGGTCAGAAACACAGTGGTCAGAAACACACTGATTAGAAACACATTGGTCAGAACCACAGTTGTCAGCAACACAGTGGTCAGAAACACAGTGGTCAAAACACAGTGGTCAGAAAAACAGTTGTCAGAAACAAAGTGGTCAGAAACACAGTGGTCAGTAACACACTGGTCAGAAACACAATGGTCAGAAACACAGTGGTCAGAAACACAGTGGTCAGAAACACAGTGGTCAGAAACACATTGGTCATTAACACACTGGTCAGAAACACAATGGTCAGAAACACAGTGGTCAGAAACACAGTGGTCAGAAACACAGTGGTCAGAAACACATTGGTCATTAACACACTGGTCAGAAACACAATGGTCAGAAACACAGTGGTCAGAAACACAGTGGTCAGAAACACAGTGGTCAGAAACACAGTGGACAGTAACACACTAGTCAGAAAGACACTGGTCCAAAATACAGAAGTCAGAAACACAGTGGCCAGAAACACACTGGTCAGAAACACATTCGTCATGAACACAGTGGTCGGAAACACACTGGTCAGAAACACAGTGGTCAGAAACACACTGATCAGAAACACATTGGTCAGAACCACAGTTGTCAGAAACACAGTGGTCAGAAACACAGTGGTCAAAACACAGTGGTCAGAAACACAGTGGTCCGAAACAAAGTGGTCAGAAACACAGTGGTCAGTAACACACTAGTCAGAAACACAATGGTCAGAAACACAGTGGTCAGAAAAACATTGGTCAGAAACACAGTGGTCAGAAACACACTGGTCAGAAACATAGTGGTCAGAAAAACACTGGTCAGAAACACAGTGGTCAGAAACACAGTGGTCAGAAACACAGTGGTCAGAAACACAGTGGTCAGAAACACATTGGTAATTAACACACTGGTCAGAAACACAATGGTCAGAAACACAGTGGTCAGAAACACAGTGGTCAGAAACACAGTGGTCAGAAACACACTGGTCAGAAACATAGTGGTCAGAAAAACACTGGTCAGAAACACGGTGGTCAGAAACACAGTGGTCAGAAACACAGTGGTCAGAAACACAGTGGTCAGAAACACATTGGTCATTAACACACTGGTCAGAAACACAATGGTCAGAAACACAGTGGTCAGAAACACAGTGGTCAGAAACACAGTGGTCAGCAACACAGTGGACAGTAACACACTAGTCAGAAACACACTGGTCCAAAATACAGTGGTCAGAAACACAGTGGTCAGAAACACACTGGTCAGAAACACATTCCTCATGAACACAGTGGTCGGAAACACACTGGTCAGAAACACAGTGGTCAAAACACAGTGGTCAGAAACACAGTGGTCCGAAACAAAGTGGTCAGAAACACAGTGGTCAGTAACGCACTAGTCAGAAACACAATGGTCAGAAACACAGTGGTCAGAAACACACTGGTCAGAAACATAGTGGTCAGAAAAACACTGGTCAGAAACACAGTGGTCAGAAACACAGTGGTCAGAAACTCGCTGGTCAGAAACACACTGGTCAGAAACACAGTGGTCAGAAACACACTGGTCAGAAACATAGTGGTCAGAAACACAGTTGTCAGAAACACAGTGGTCAGAAACACAGTGGTCAGAAACACAGTGGTTAGAAACACAGTGGTCAGAAACACAGTGGTCAAAAACACAGTGGTCAGTAACACACTGGTCAGAAACACAATGGTCAGAAATACAATGGTCAGAAACACAGTGGTCAGAAACACAGTGGTTAGAAACATAGTGGTCAGAAACACAGTGGACAGTAACACGCTAGTCAGAAACACAATGGTCAGAAATACGGTGGTCAGAAACACAGTGGCCAGAAACACAGTGGTCAGAAACACACTGGTCAGAAGCACAGTGGTCAGAAACACAATGGTCAGAAACACACTGGTCAGAAACACACTGGTCAAAAACACAGTGGTCAGAAACACGTTGGTCAGAAACACAGTGGTCAGAAACACAGTTGTCAGAAACACAGTGGTCGGAAACACAGTGGTCAGAAACACAGTAGTCAGAAACACAGTGGTCAGAAACACAGTGGTCAGTAACACACTGGTCAGAAACACAATGGTCAGAAACACAGTGGTCAGAAACACAATGGTCAGAAACACAGTGGTCAGAAAGACAGTGGACAGTAACACACAGGTCAAAAAAACACTGGTCAGAAACACAGTGGTCAGAAACACACTTGTCAGAAACACAGTGGTCAGAAACACAATGGTAAGAATCCCACTGGTCAGAAACACACTGGTTAGAAACACACTGGTCAGAAACACACTGGTCAGAAACACACTGGTCCGAAACACACTGGTCAGAAACACAGTGGTCAGAAACACAATGGTCAGAAACACACGGGTCAGAAACACACTAGTCAGAAACACAGTGGTCAGAAACACACTGGTCAGAAACACACTGGTCAGAAACACACTGGTTAGAAACACACTGGTCAGAAACATAGTGGTCAGAAACACAGTGGTCACAAACACAGTGGTCAGAAACACAATTGTCAGAAACACACTTGTCCGAAACACAGTGGTCTGAAACACACTGTTCATAAACACAGTAGTCAGAAACACAGTGGTCAGAAACACAGCGGTCAGAAAATCACTGGTCAGAAACACAATGGTCAGAAACACAGTGGTCAGAAACACACTGGTCAGTAACACAGTGGTCAGAAACACAGTGGTCAGGAACACAGTGGTCAGAAACACAGTGGTCAGAAACACACTGTTCATAAACACAGTAGTCAGAAACACAGTGGTCAGAAACACAGCGGTCAGAAAATCACTGGTCAGAAACACAATGGTCAGAAACACAGTGGTCAGAAACACACTGGTCAGAACCACACTGGTCAGAAACACAATGGTCAGAAACACAGTGGTCAGAAACACAGTGGTCAGAAACACAGTGGTCAGAAACACAGTGATCAGAAACACAATGGTCAGAAACATCGTGGCCAGTAACACACTGGTCAGAAACACAATGGTCAGAAACACAGTGGTCAGAAACACAGTGGTCAGAAACACAGTGGTCAGAAACACAGTGATCAGAAACACAATGGTCAGAAACATCGTGGCCAGTAACACACTGGTCAGAAACACAATGGTCAGAAACACAGTGGTCAGAAACACAGAGGTCAGAAACACAGTTGTGAGAAACACAGTGGTCAGTAACACACTGGTCAAAAACACACTAGTCAGAAACACAGTGGTGAGATTCACAGTGGTCAGAAACACAGTGGTCAGAAACACACTGGTCAGAAACACACTGGTCAGAAACACACTGGTAAGAAACATAGTGGTCAGAAACACAGTGATCAGAAACACGCTGGTCAGAAACACAGTGGTCAGGAACACAGTGGTCAGAAACACAGTGGTCAGAAACACAGTGGTTAGTAACACACTGGTCAGAAACAAAGTGGTCAGAAACACCATGGTCAGAAACACACTGGTCAGAAACACACTGGTCAAAAACACACTCGTCAGAAAAACACTGGTCAGAAACACAGTGGTCAAAAACACAGTGGTCAGAAACACGGTGGTTAGAAACACAGTGGTCAGAAACACAGTGGTCAGAAACACACTGGTCAGAAACACACTGGTCAGAAACACACTGTTCAGAAACACACTAGTGAGAAACACACTGGTCAGAAACACACTGGTCAGAAACACAGTGGTCAGAAACACAGTGGTCAGATATACAGTGGTCAGAAACACACTGGTCAGAAACACACTGGTCAGAAACACAGTGGTCAGACACACAGTGGTCAGAAACACAGTGGTCACAAATAAGGCTGCACACCGGTACGGAACCGCGGTTCTGAGGATGGAACCGGAACCGCGGTTCCGGTTCCAGCTTCGAACCGGAACCGTGGTTCCGGTTCCGAAACCGCGGTTCCTCATGGAACTGCGGTTCTGGTCACGGTTCCACCGAAGTTCCCCTCGTAGGCAAGGCATATGAAACATGATCGGCTTCCACCATCATGTTTTCTTCAACAAAAACAAGGAGAACACCTTTCAACACTCCTTCATTGTATGTGGGTACGTGATTGGAGTGCTCAAGTGGCCTCCAAGGGTACCACATGAGCAAATAAAGCCCAAAAAAACCCCCCTCCCCCCACTGTGGGTGCAGGAACCGCGGTTCCTGGACGGTTCTGGAATCTTGGAACCGGAACTGCGGTTCCTGGAACCTGTGTGCACCCTTAGTCACAAACACAGTGGTCAGAAACACAATTGTCAGAAACACAGTGGTCCGAAACACAGTGGTCAGAAACACACTGTTTAGAAACACAGTGGTCAGAAACACAGTGGTCAGAAACACAGTGGTCAGAAAATCACTGGTCAGAAACACAGAGGTCAGAAACACAGTGGTCAGAAACACAGTGGTCAGAAACACAGTGGTCAGAAACACACTGGTCAGAAAAACACTCGTCAGAAAAACAGTGGTCAGAAACACAGTGGTCAGAAACACAGTGGTCAGAAACGCACTGGTCAGAAACACACTGGTCAGAAACACACTGGTTAGAAACACAGTGGTCAGAAACACACTGGTCAGAAACACACTGGTCAGAAACACAACGGTCAGAAACACACAGGTCACAAACACACTCGTCAGAAACACAGTGCTCAGAAACACACTGGTCAGAAACACAGTGGTCAGAAACACACAGGTCAGAAATACAGTGGTCAGAAACACAGTTGTCAGAAACACAGTGGTCAGAGACACAGTTCTCAGAAACACAATGGTCAGAAACACAGTGGTCAGAAACACAGTGGTCAGAAACACAGTGGTAAGAAACAGAGCGGATAGTAACACACTATTCAGAAACACACTGGTCAGAAACACAGTGGTCACAAACACAGTGGTCAGAGACACAGTGGTCAGAAACCCAGTGGTCAGAAACACAGTGGTCAGTAACACACTGGTCAGAAACACAATGGTCAGAAACACAGTGGTCAGAAACACAGTGGACAGTAACACACTGGTCAGAAACACACTGGTCAGGAACACAGTGGTCAGAAACACAGTGGACAGTAACACACTGGTCAGAAACACACTGGTCAGAAACACAGTGGTCAGAAACACAGTGGTCAGAAACACAGTGGTCAGAAACACA